>PVKZ01000407.1:648816-860219 GCA_004027375.1 Macroglossus sobrinus
AGGAAAGATGGGGGAGATAAAGGCAGCACACTTTTTAGTGATGCCCCGTGGGTCTGTCAAGTTCACTGGCCTCTTTTTTATGTTCTCTGTTTCATTCTCTAATAAGTTGAAGCTCAAAAGAGAGAAAGTCGAGGAGTTTAAATTCAGGAAGAAAGATAGTAGAGCATTTAGGTTTAATTTTTGGCTTTTTCATCTCCAATTCGCAATGCTCCAAATGGAGGAGAAAGAAAGAATTGTGAATTTCACTGGCACATTTGGAAGCCTGGTCTTAGCGATAGTGTAGGTGAGTTAAAATACTAAAACATATAACAACTATTTTGTTAAAAATAATTTGATACCAAACTATTTTATATATTTGTAATCATTCAATTTTATTGAAAGTCTGTGTATAATTAGACAAATACACCACTGCATATCCACTGTTGTAAATGGAAGTGGATAAAACATTCTGTGAGCCACAAGACTTGATTAATTGGTGGATGCTGCATTCAGTATTTAATTGTTTATTAAACAAGGCATTTCAAGGTTTGATCATAAATCTGTTATAGACTATAAGCTTTTACATGGAGTAGCTGATATTTCTTAATGCTTAGAACGGGTATAAATTTATTTTAAAGGAACAATTATGGTCATAGTTACATTGAAATACATTATTATTTAAATTATCTTATTTGTATTGAATATGTGAGACATTATTGAGGACACAGCACATTTTATGTAAGGAAAATTAAAACTCAAGTAGAATCTGAAGCTTAAAGTTTTTATAGCCTCGTTATTTGAAAAGGCGTTACGTTAGAAAAGGAGAAAAGGTGAAGGTGACTTAATAGTGATGCCAGATATAATTTCTTAGTAAAAAATCATAGCTACTCAAGGAACATCAATAATGCAGTGTCAATAAATACTGAAATGAATATTTGACGTGCTAATTTCAAGTCATTACAAGTGTTATTTAAAGAGCTAAGCCCACATCTGAGAGGGAAAAATAATCTGAAAAGGATGTGGCAGAGAGCTGGAGTTTGTACTCTCCTCTGACAGCTGGTTGAGTATATATCCTAATTTTGATATTACTTGGGGCATGGGAGTCAGAAACTTTTTCACATTAAATTGACAGTATCAATTCAGAAATTAATTATTTCATCATTTTTTTTTCACAGAAGGAACTAAGCACATAATTAAAAAATGTGCATGCCTTGATTTGTTTTCAGACGAGCATTAACCTCAGCCACCCCTGCAAAACTCTATTTGTTGATTCTCTGGGATGATTTACATTTAGAATTGTAAACGTTTAAATAATATGCAACTAATTGGGGAGGGGGATGATTGTTTAAATAATTGTGTCCACCTTAAAAAAAGGTAAGCGGTTCAGGCAGTAAATCAAGTTTATTCTAGACGAGCAGAGGAATTGCAGTTGAGGACAAGCAAACTATGGCGTACCTTAGGTAAGTCCAGGGACCAAAGGGAGAGAATGTTCTTTTATAGAGGAAACGAGTAATTTAGAAGGAATTCTTTTGAACCAGCATTCTTTGGAGGAATATGGCAATTCAAAGTGCTGACAGGTTCTCATTGGCTGTAAGTGAGCTTGAGCCGTCCTTCTTCAAGGTGCTATGGATGATATGTAAGTGAGAACCCTCGCTTTGTGGATTCCTGACTCCAGTTTTGAGTTAGGGTTTAATACGTTTTTCACACCAGATTCTCAAGAGGTCCCATTAAGGACAAGCTGTTCCACATTCACATACTGGTGCAAGCTGGTGGTAGTTCACAGTTCTGGATCCTGTGGGAAGGAGCCCAAACAAAGAAAGTCAAGTTACCTGGGATATTTTTTGAGCAAGTAAGATTGCAGGTGTAGATGGAATTGAAGATGAATATGGGATCTGACTGAAAAGATCTTTATGATAAGAAATTTGAGTAATTTTTAAATAAATTGCAAAGAAAAAAAAACTCTTGGAGAGTTATTAGAAGTACAGTGACATTTAAAAAAAAAAAAATCAACATGGTGCCTAACTGGGAATCATTAGATTGAGGTAATAGAAGACTGAAAATGACCAGTTAGATTATTGCTAAACAAGTGCTAACATCATTTGGACTATAACATAAAAAAGTGAAAAAATTTAGGATGTCTTTGAAAATAGATATCAATGAATTTTTCAAGGGTTAGATTTGGAGCAAGAGGGAAAAGGAAAAAGCAGAATGGCTTTCGGATTTTTTTTTTTCTGAGCACCTGGGTGTATGCAATCACCATCTACTAAAATAGAAAATAAAAACAAACAAGCAAACAAACAACTGGGGTATTAGGAGAATCTTAACTAGTCTCCATTTTATGTATATTTATTTCTACATGAATAGTATAGGTAGATTATTCTCTTCCCAAAAAAGTCTATGATGAAGATTGCCGATATAAAAAAGCTTTTCCCATACAAAAATCATAATTAACCCATTATTCCTAAGATGAGGCAAATAATATTAATTATCCCTAGACTCTATCCACTCATAGTCTTAGGAACAGAATTCCCCAGTTTATCTGGGCACAATGTTGCCCAACCAAAGAGTTTACCATCCCCATCCATCCCTTGCAGCAACATGTCAAATTTTGGAGTCACTTCCTGAAAGATGAAGTCACAGACTCTTGACTACTTTCCTGCTGGGTCAGAGAGAGCGATCTTGCTGCCTCGAGCTCAGAAAAGCAAAACAGTAGAAAAATCAGAGCCAACCTGCCAGCTCAATAAGCTTGGTTCACTTGAGATAGTCTTTTGGAATTAAACTTCCCTAAAATCTAGGACCTTTCTCTTCAAGACTATTATGTGTGTGTGTGTGTGTGTGGGGGGGGGGGGGATGGCAAACTTCTCTGTTAATTAAGCAGTAACATTTTTGTTACATATGTCTTGTACTCTTACTAGTAAATACATGTTTCATAGAAAATCATGCTTACCAATAACATTCACAAAAGTTTTAACAAGTATAGTAAAATGAACCATTGGATAAGACGTGTGTGTGCGCACGCGCGCTCATATGTGCATGCATGTGCCGAAATAATATGGGCCAACCGACTGAAAAGGGAGTAGTAAAATACTTTTATCTAATTTTCCAAATGGGATCAATTGGTACTGTTTGTCTACATTGCTGAATTGGAAGGAATGTGAGATAATGTCCACATTCTGTAAGAATCATTGTAATACCAAATGATGCCTACAATAGAACTGGGATGGAAAAGTTGGTACTATGTCTGCAGCATGTTTTCAAATGTCAGTCTGCAGTCAGAAATTAATGTCATGGTAAATAATCAGGAGATTAATGAAAATCAGGAAAAAATCTAAGTGTTGGTATTACTCTACATGCAAGGGAACACACATAACTTTTGTCAGAATTCCGCTGCAAAATATTTAATATATACTATGCTCTCTAGTGACATTCACAAGGATATAAAGTCTTGAATAACTTCATCCTGCAAGTTGGATATCCTGCAAGTTTTTAAATCCTATATATAATTCTGAAAATGAGCATTTTACTTGCTTTTGCACAGTAGCCAAATAGGAAGTATGTTTCAATAAGCAAATTTAAAAATGTATTCAGTCTATATCCCTTCAAAGAAATTGAATGAAACAGATGCAACATATCCTCCTTCTTTTTTCATAAAAATAAATAGCAATCAATAAAACTGCCATCTCATATTTAAAACATTTAATCAAGGTCGCCAATTTCAACTTTATATCTAAGACATATTATTTAATTACTAAGAAACCAATGGCCCATAAACACCCTAACAAAGATATTTTTAATGCAAAGATCAGTTTCATTTAAGAATAATGAGAAATGTAGCTTATGTATTTTACTTGCATTGTACTTCAGTTAAACCTTAATATATTAAATGTCCAATTTTTCTTTCCTGATGTGGAAATAAAAACTGACCACCATAGATTTGGGTCTTTCTTTTTTAATATAGTTTCCAGAAAGTGGCTGTTCAGTCACTGTTGACATTTTCTGTCTTTATCAGAAATGTAATAATTAATTACACAGTTAAGTAAGTCAAGAGGAAGACAAAAAAATGAAGCAATTTGAATGCTACACATTAGAGAAGATTTTGAAATAGTAGTATTTGAATTTAGAGTTATAAACAATCTGATAACCTTCTTGCCCAGCAGATTTTCTGTATACATTTTATAAAGAAAAAAGGATGAAATGATGGAGATAAGGAGAGAAGGAAAACGAGAAGGAAACAGAGGAAAAAGAAAACAAAGAAAACCTTTTGGAAATAGGAAAGTTGGAGCTATCACATTCTCTTGTAATGTAATTTGTCCATTCTCTTGCTAGTAAAACTTGGAATGGTCAAAGTAGATTGTTTCTGGTAAGAAATTTAGCTAGTTTGAGCCAGTAGTTCTGCTTTGAATGTTTCACCTATGGTTTTGAAGCAGCAAGGCTTGTCGAGGAAAAAGACTGGAATTGAGATCATAGTATTATAACATTTTTTTTTCTGGTCCATCATCTAAACAACAACAATGCCTCTTTTATTTTTCTCTCAATTTTCAAGTGAATCTCAAATGTCCTTCTATAGTTTTGGTCAATGAGATCAAGTGAAGGCTACTACTATGATCATGCCATGCAGAGAAAAGCAGGAAAATATTTTTTTCTTCTATGGGATGGGAAAGGACTTGGAGAACCACCAATTGTTTGGAAGGTAAGGTGCTAATTAAATCAATGGAAGAAAATTTCCTTGAGCTAGAGACCTCAGTTGGCAGACAGGGAATCCATAGAATTCCAGGTCAGAATAACAAGAGATAAATAGTTACCTATAAGCATCCTGGTAACATCAATTAAAAGAAAATATTACAATAAATGAAAAAAAAAAGAAAAAACTATCAGATAATATGTTTAAGGCACTAAAAGCAAAATAATAATAAACAATAATAATAACAATCTATATGTACAGATTGCCAGGGAGTAAGCTCTGAGACTCTTCTGAAATAAGGTACTTTTTGGAGAACAAACCTGAAAGTATGAAAAATCTATTATGGATCTTTACGATAACAGATAACAGGAATGATGACTTTATCATCATCTCATCTGACAGTTTTCCTTAGTTATCACTAAAACCCTGCTTTGATCTTTCTTGATTCTGGCCAACATGTCAGATGTTTTTCCCCTTACTTTGTAATCATTATGCAGATAGCAAATGCAATCTATTTTCTGTATAAAAATAAAAATAATAATTTTAATAACCTTGTGTGTAAACCTATTATTATCTCTATTTCTCAAGCAATTTAATTTACACTTTGGCACATAAAGTTTTTTAGTTTTAGATATTATTAACTGCAGGTTTTCCTTATTCTTGTTTTTCTCATTTTACAATCAATAAATGCAGTTAAAAGTCTACATTTTCTAATAGATCTTATGCTCTTAAATGCAAATAACTACATATACATATTTTTCTTTTCTTTCTTTTTAGCATATTTACTCAATTTTACTTGAATGTCATGGTTGAGACATAGAATAAACTCTTCAGGGTTGATGTAATTCATTTCTAATTGTAACCTTGAACTATTTAGAGAATCACACCATTCATTAAAATGCCAAGGACTGACAGTTTTTAAGCCAAAGGTATTCTAAGATATTTTATCTTATCCATGAATATGTTTCTTATCACTTATCCCACAACCTACTGAGTGCTGTTTTTCTTACTTCTACATTTTGACAGTTTCTGTATATACACTATGAAATTCAACAAGGTTGAGATTGAAAAAAAAATCTATTTATCTTATTGCTAACAATTTTTATAAGTAGAAAAAAGGACAGAATTGTTCTTAAATGTCAACTAGTAATAAAACATGCTTGTTATGCATATGCAAGACTCAAAATCAGAGAAAACATTTACAATTCAAAAATAAAAGGCAATGATAAAAAATAAATTAATCAATTAGATATAAAATAACATTTAAAATACTACAAGTCACCTGTGTGCTTTATATGATTTTGTAATATCTGATTATACCATTAATTTTATTTATTATAACATTGCAGGTAAAACACCTGTGATAGCATCTATATATCTAGGTAACTCTAATTTAAAGTAGGAGAGAAGCAATAGAAGTATTAGGGGGACAAAAAACAATTTTGAAATAGCAATTTATTTTCTAGATGAAAAGTATAAACTGCAACCCTGTATTTGACATGAGTATATATCAAAATCTTTCCTCAAATGTGGACTGAAGCCTGAGTTGTTACTTGGCAGGCCTGATTACAGTGCAAGGGAAAACCAATAAAAATTGTAACACTATACTTGTTATAGCCCTTTTCTCTAATAAGTATTGATTTTAAAATATTGGTAAAGATTACAGCTTGTAGGTAAGAAAGCTTTGCCCCATATATAGTAGAAGTTCTTTCTCTAAGTGAACTTGTTAGCTATAATTTGCTGATGTGATTTAATATGATTAATGCAATTAGAGGCAGCAGTGATTTCTGTTCATTTTTTTCCTTTATATATTAACGATAGTTTAAAAGATGATGGGAAATCTTTTATATGTGCTTAAGGAGAATGAACTTTGGCACATAAAGTTTATTAAAATCAAGGCAGTTTATATCAGAGCATTGTGTATACTTAGGTCAACTCACAAACTCCAGGTCTCTGCTAGTCACTGTATTACTGTAATTCACAAAGGCAATTTTTACTAATTTTAGATGCTTTACACACAGAATATACTCCAATGGTTTAAAAGTTCATTACACTGAAGAGAACCTTCATTGTCAGTGCTATAATGAAATTATTTCAATACCACATATTTTTAAAGAGAAATATTTTAATATTGAATGCAGCTATTTTTACAGTCTCAAGAGCTCTCTATTGAACTACTGTGTTACAGGTAGCTGACAAGTATAATATAAAAATATTTTTATTGCTAATGTTTTTCTAAGACAAGGAAAAAATAGAAATATGTATTTAGATATAAATTAATAATTAAGCATTAATTGTTGCTCCTATGTTTTTCAATAAATAGCAAATAAAATTATTACTGAGGTAAAAATTCATATATAATTGAATTTTTTAAATTAAAATCTTTTCTAAAATTAAAAATTAGAGACATGATGAGAGAGAGTGTAGGTTTGAACATCTTGCTGTAATTTTGTAGCCTTATTTCTGTTTTATCCATGACTAAGTTGACTGAATACCAAATTGAAATATCAAATTATGTAAGTTTCCTAGCATTATTGTTTTAGGAGCTCACAGACAACCACAACAGGGAATAGGTTAGCTTGACAAGGAACACAGGCTAACATTAATATAACACTTGTAAAACATATCTGCTAATGACTGTTAAAGCTCCTTGAGTGTTAATTTTGGAGTTACCAATATATTTTAGAAAGTAGGCAAATTTGTGTAAATACAGAATTCATGAATGATAGGATTGACTGCAATTACATAACAGCCATTTAAAAATATAAAAACAATTATTATTTCATGGGCTTTGTAAAATAGGCTGTAGGCTGGATTTAGTTGATTGTGGGTTGCTGACACCTAATTTAGTCTCCTAGTAGGATATCTCTTATTCACTCTGTTCTTCCCAGAGTCTGTACCAAGATAAGCAGACAGTCATCCTTCTCCAACACAAAACAATTCATTCCATTTTGTGTGCAAATTTATTCAAAGTATTTATTCCCATTATTTCTATAGCAATATCCCAACTCCTCACTGTGTCCCACAAATTCCTTGCAAGTCTTCAGATTTAGGCCCTCTGCTTGCTCACACTAGTCTAGTCACACTGACTTTCTAGATGTTATTAGAATACATCAAACTTGCTTCTAGTTCAAGGTCTTCATGCATGCTGTTTTCCAGCATGAAATACTTAGACTTCAGATCTCTGAAAAAAAAGTTCTTTATATCACTCAGATGTCTGCTTATTTTTTTCAAAAAAGAAAATTCTGGTCTTTAAAATGGTTATTCCATTACCTTCTCTTGTTTGTATGTTGAATTTATTTTAGCATCATTTATTACTCTCTGATATTAAGTACATATTGATTTATCTCCTGGTTTTCATCCACTATTTTTCCATGAGGGCAGGGATCTCACTGTACATGCTCAAAACATGTGTATCCAACATCTTGGTACTTAGTAGATGCTCACTAATTACTCACTAAATGAGTGGATATTAAAAGATTACACTTACTCTGCTATGTATCATTCTCATTTCATTGTGAGGACACCACTTAAATTTCAAGAAATACAAAAAGCTACATTTTTATCAACCCTCATCTAGATCTTACTTTTCCCTCTTTAAATTCTCCTTAGAATTATATAGTAATTGCTCGAATACTATAATACATCCAAATGTTTCTTTTACTCTGCACCTTCCTTTGCTTCTACAATATTTGCTTCCCATTATTTCTATAGCAATATCCCAACTCCTCACTGTGTTCCACAAATTCCTTGCAAGTCTTTAGATTTAGGTCCTCTGCTAGTTTGCTAGTTTCTATTTTCTAGTGGTGGCCATTTACTATTGGTCTTTGGCTTCACCAAGCTCTTGTGTCTTATAGACCATTTTTTTTCATTTACCCTAAATATTAATATTCTTAATTTCTCATCTTTGTATATCATTAAATGGTTAGTAATTTAATAACATCTATTTTATTATTAAATTGTGGTCCACAGATAAGCATCATAAATATTAGAATAGTCGAGGTTAAACAAGGCCACACTCTGCCTTCCTGTTCCAGCTCTCAAACTATAACAAGTGTTTTATCCAGATCTATTTAGTGCCACATTTTGTACAGTTTCTGCATTTTGATGGTGATTTCACCATTTAAAATAGCCCCCAAAGTAGTGCTATTGTGCTGTTTAGTGTTCCCAGGTGCAAGAAGTCGGTGATGTACTATGGGAAAAAATACATGTTTTCCAGTGAGATCTGTACAGGCATGAATTATAGTGGTGTTGGCAGTGAGTTCAATATTAATGAAAAAAAGAATATACAATAAATAAGGTATCTTTAGACAGAAACACATGTAAAACAAGTTTTAGTATTGAATGATCAATAAAAAATGTGATCATAGGCTCGTAGGCACCTAACCTTGTATTTCACCTAGGAGCAGTTATTCATTCAGTGTTTGCTAATTCAGTGTTTGTGGAGACTGTATAGAACCGAAGACCGCAGATCACAAGAATTGTCTATACATACAAAATGCTCTCAGTTTGCCTGCTGACCAGCAAAGCCTAAAATACTTTACAAATATGTTTGTCATCACTGTCCCAAGAGATGCTATACCAGTAAAAACAAATGTGTGTGTGTGTGTGTGTGTGTGTGTGCGCGCGCGCGCGCGCGCGCACGCGTGTATGTATTGCCTTAAACTATAGTGGTAAATGTGTGTGTGTTCTATCATTTATATGTATGATTTTAATATACAATACATTTAAAAGTAGTCTATAAAATGTGGAAGAATATATATATATGTATATATATATATATAGTATGCATAGATAAAAAATATACATAGGTACTGTTATTTCCAACTATATTTTTCATGTACATTATCTAATTTATTTGAGATTGCTATGATAACATAATTATTGTATTTCGCTCTATTTCTACATATATTATTTATGTTATGGCTCATTATTGGCTTGGATGGCAGCTTATTAGCCATTTACATGTTCCCAATTTTTATTGAAGAAAATCATATTTTGTTGGCTGCATTATAGTTTTAATAGTCATTTTGTCACCTGGATGAGGTTTAAAATTTGCACACTGCTAACTCTGATTACATTTCTCTAATTGATCTCAACTTGCTGACTAATACACTATTCTTGGCAGAAAAAGAAAGATTCCCCTTCGAAGGTCATTCAGTCACTTCTTTAGAAGGAAGCTGTAGGATGAGTCTAGGCACCATTAGGTCACGGTGTGATGAATTAATATGTTAGCAGCGATGATGATGAGCTGAGAGATAATATTTGAAATGAAGTTTTTATAGGACTTTATAATTGCACTTGAGGTGTAAACAGAAAGAGGAAATTAAAGATGCCTTATTTTTTCAGGGGAAAAGTTGAAATATAAAAATTATTTTTTCTAATTTGTAATCTTAGGGGAAGTAACTTATGAAAATTTTTATACATTTTTCTTCCTGATGTAAAGTTAATATATTTGTCCAGTGTTCAAGAGATACTATTAAGAAGGAGGCAAATATTTGGACTGTATCAGAAATATTTATTTATTACATATTTCTATTGTATATATTTTATTATATATGTTTGTTTTATATATATATATATGTATATTGGAGTGGAGGGAGTATTTGATAAATCTCTAAAGAATTTACTTGAATTAATAACATTTGTTACTGGCTTTAGAGAGAGTTTTTTTTTATGAGAAGTTTGTAAATAAAATAAACAATATATTTAGAAGAAAATATGTAGTGAGAAAATAAAAGACATACTTGCCTGTAAAGAAGAAATGAGAGATAGGATTATGAGTGTGCCATAAAACCATCTTACTTCAGTGTCTTATTTTCTCTCAGTGTGTCCCAATCTAGTTGTTTAGAAAAATTCACTCATTCATGTATTTATAGAGTTGTCATTGTTTACTCACTCTATAATGGACACAGTCTCACCAGAGTTAAAGAAGCACAATTGAAAAAAATATGTGGTCTCTTTCTTTGTGAATAATGTGAATCCCTCAAAATATTTGCTGCATCATTAGTTATGTATACCTAAAAAATGGAGCATTATCATCATGGACACATCTGTATACTTCTACTGCAAGTCTTCCTCAAGTAATAGCAGAAATAATATATGTTAACAGCTTTTTAAAATAAAATATACCTACTAACTGTAGAATGCTGTTTTTCATACATCCATTCGGTCAACACAGTGTGTTAAGAGAGTAATAGCTAAACTATTCTTTTCCTGTCATTCCACAGTGCAGTTGAAAACATCATTTTGACAGTATTCAAAATTCTCAAAAGCATTCTGCTTTTATTCATCTTCAGTATTCACTCTCATCTTTATTCTTAGCATATTTTATTGTCCTCGTCAACAAGATAATCAAAATTCTGTGTATTGTTCGGTAAAAGATTCAGTGTACATTAATACCACAAGTAGAACAGAATGAGCAGGACAAATGCCTCCTGTGTTTTGTTGTCCATGTGTTGTCTGTTTTTTAATTGTATCAGATAATCTGAAATCAGTTTAGTCTTTCAAACCCTGACAACACACCTAGGAGAAATGGTTGACGAAGCAGAGTGGATCTGAGGGAAAGAGGCTGAGTTCAGATTGGTGAAAAAGGGAGACACTCACAGTGTAGAAGCAGCATCTATTGATACTGAATGACATATATTGCATGTTATTCTTGATTAATGAGAAAGCTTTCAGAAGCTGCTATTGTTCCTTTTAATATCTCTAGTTTTGTACTAAAATTTAGATCTATTATTCAGTAATTTCAATAATTACTTTCTGAGCATTTAGCAATTCATCACAATGTTCTACGTGTTCCCTTCTAAATTCACTCATTATGAGCCTGATTTTCCTTAATTTATTCTCTAACATTTCATTAAAATAAATTAAATTATATGTTCTCATTAAAATGAAATGAGAAATGTTATCATGATATTTATAAAAGAACATTTTCTAATTTCTGCAAGTTTTATTTATTAATATTTTCATGACATTTTTCTTAATGCTATTATTTTTACTAGAAGGATGTATTTGTTTTTCATTACTTTATAATATCTTATCATAAATAGTTATGAAAATACAGTTACCACTACATTAAAATTTCACTTTTAATGTTTTCCATCAGAGATATTCAATTCTATAAATTTAAATAGGTTCTTCACTCATAAGAAAACAATAATACAATCTACTTTTGCTTGTTTTATTAAAGAAAATAAATCTCTTTTGGTTTAATTTGATCACATTCTTAATATGAAATTCACATCTTCATTTATTCCCCATATTCTAAAAAGTAGAATTGATGACAAAAATATTTCTTATTAGAATCGTAAGGAGTTGTAATCACTTCCAAAGTTAAAAAATATTGTGTGTATGTGAGAGAGTGTGAATAGGTGATAAAATCTCAGAAAAAATATTATAAACATTTAGTTATTTAGAAATAGTTTGAAAGTAGTTTTGCCATTAACTTGAAACTAATATAATTTATGTTAGTACAGTTATAAACAAAATCATACTATGTTACAGAAATACAGTCATCTCAAACTGTCTCTTATTACCTTATTTAATTTCTTTCATGAAAAAAGAGAAGATGTGTTGGGGGAATAGTAAGAGAATATATACCAGTGAAAATCAAATCATAAATAAATGTAAAATTTTTTAGATAAGGAAAAATAATAACACATACTAGACTTTTATTCCATGCTGTTTACTTAGTTAATGAGGAGTGTATACTCAAGAGAATATTAGAGATGGTGAATTTGAATGATTTTAATGTCCAGTCTATTTAAATATTTTTAAACAATATTTTTATGTGCTGCCTGTCTCTTTAATAATTTTACTTTTTTATGTTGGAATTACATTGTGATGGTTGATGATATTTTTTGAATTCTGTTAATTATACTCTTTTATATATTTTGATATGGAGTCATTTGACAAATTCTTAGTATACCTTTTTAAGTCTGAGTAGTCAAATGTTTGCCAAGACCATAAATATTTCAGAATTCAGAAAATGCTTCCAATGTTCATCTATCCATCTTACATTTGGATATTTGCCTAATGTATTTGGATATCTGGTAGTTTATCATAGAACACATCATCAGATAAAATCCATGTTTTGTTGACTTACAGTTGCAAAATTCATTTGTCATTGAGAATAAGTAGAAATATTTTTCTAAGTGATTTTAGCAAGTTTACTAGCCCACATACCTTCTATTCTAGGGGAGAACAATGTTTCAAGATGAATCACTTCTGATTTGGAAGTTTATCTGGTTTTGAATAAGTGATTAGTTAATTCTGGATTCAAATAGTTTGCTTGAACAAAACTTTCTATAGGGGGTGTACTCTCTTCTTCCCTGCTGTAATTTAACTTACATACATAGGTGGCGTAAACTTGAGAAGTGTCTGGTCGATGGTATGAAACTGAGTAAAGAGGTTCTGGCTTTTTGCTCACTTGACTAACTTCTGATCTAAATGTTGTCCAGAATGCCTACTCTCAGGTGTTTGGGACTAACTCTTCTTTAGTCTATTGTAACCTCCTCCCCCAATTTCTCCTTTTTCTTCCAATTTTACTAACTATAAAAATCCTCATGTATCAGCACAGCTGACAGTAAATGTAAAGATTAAGTCTAAATATTAATACTAACACTCTTGTGTGGCTTACCATTGCACTAAAAATAAAACCCCTTAGTTTGGTCCGCAGAGCCTTTCAGTGAAATGTCTTTGCTTCTATCAAACATTTCACCTTCCTTTGATTAAATATTTCCTCATTACTTACACTGGTTTTCTTTAGAATACTTAAACAAATTTTGATCCTTTATTTTTTCCTCAATTGTGCTTGCACCTATACTTTCATAATATTCTCTCTTTGGATCTCAGATTAAATATTAGTTCTTCAGACTGGCTTCCTGATACTATATCTGTAACAGTTATGCATTTTCCTATTATTTGCTACATCTTGCTATTTCTTATAATGTTAAAATAATTCATTACTTGCTTTCCTCATTGCCTATTTATTTGTCATCCCCGACACCTATTTTAGAATGTATGCTCAGTGAGAAAGTATTCATATTGTTTCCATCAGCTCTAACAGACCTACATTCAATAGGAATCCAGGAGTATTTGTTAAATTAAAGAAAAATAGTTTAAGTTCCATGAGCACAGTACAAGAAAGTTGTAGCAGCTGAAAATGAGGAAACGGATGAGAATGAGACATAATGGGAAGTGGGAAGGTATGAAAATTGCTAAGGATGGTATGACATTAATTTTAGACACTCTTGAAACAATGTCATTCTTATTTAATAAAGATTGATGATCATGATGATTAGTGCTATTTATTTACATTATCATAAATGATTGTACTGTTTTTCTTAGGGAAATCTAGGTAAATGATTAGAGGCATGACGTGAAAAAAAAGTGATATGCGTCAAAGTATATTAGTTTCTTAGAGCTGCTATGACAAAGTACCATAGACTGGATTACTTAAACAATGGAAATTTATTATTTTGGTTATGAAGACTAGAAATCTAAGATCAAGTTGTTGGGATGGTTAGTGCCTTCTATAGAATATGAGAGAGAATCTGTGCTAAACTTCTCACCTATTTTCTGGTGGTTTGCTGGCTATCTTTGGCATTCCTTTGTCATTCCTTGGTGATGCTGTAGAAGCATCACCTGAACTCTGCTGTTGTCTCTACATGGTGTTTGCATTCTCCCTGTGTATCTGTATCTGTGTCCCAATTTCTCTTTTTAATAAGGAAATGAGTCATATTGAATTGAGGCCTACCCTGTGGACCTTATCTTAATAAATTATATCTTCAGTGACTATATTTAGAAATAATGTCCCATTCTGAGGTTCTGGTTCTAGGACTTCAATATATGAATTTTGAGGAACAGAGACATAATTCAATCCATAACACTAGGATTGTCTTTTTTTCAACTAAAGAAAGTAGAGGGGAAAGGAAACTGAATATATCCGCAAGGGAATTATCAGGCCATTGAGCCATGGAGTTCTATCCAGATATATAGAGACGCAAAAATAGAAGCAAAATGGAATAATATTATGGCATTAAAGATATTGCTCAGTTAGTTGTACCAATAATGTAGCCCACCTCATTTGCTGTTCATCTTTGGACAGTTTTCTTTTGTTACATGATGTCCAAAAACCTTGTAAACCTGCTGCTTTTTATATTCTAATTTCTTAGGTGTTTGGGTGTGAGGGTAAATTCAGTCCCTGTGATTCTACTTTAACAAGAGCAAGAGGTCTTAAATACTTTTTAAAATGATAGATGTTAAGGGTAAATTTTAAGATACTGACGTTTGAGAATGGAATGTTTCTAATACGGATTTAAGAAATGCTGTGATTTTGTTCTATGAACAGTTTCTGGTTGTTTTTTTTTTGTGGTCATTTTTATTAGATAGAGTATAGAATAAAATATTATGTGAAATAATTATATATTCTTGAGAAGGAAGTTGAGGAATAGATGTGTTTTCTGTAAGAATGTCAAGAATACTTGGGGAACATTTCAAGGTTATCAATATGTACATCCAAAAAAAAAATTCAGTGTGGCAAATTGTGGCTTGACACAATTAGGTTACCAACCTAATAATCATTTCTACTTGTGTCTTTAACAACAGAATGGAGGTTTTGTTCATGTTTGGTGCTCCAAGAGAATGTCAATCTCCATCATCCCTAATGCAAGCCTACTCCTCTTCGATAGAACTAAGTTTAATGATATGTGTGTGAAGCAAACCTGGAAAATGGCACAGGAAGATGATGCTTTCAAAAATTCAGAAAACAAATAGGTTTATCTGTGATAGAAGAGTCACACACAAAAAATAAAATCCTCTTTTTCGTGCCTTGGTTTAGGGGTCATCCAACTTAAAGCTGTGGCAGCTTTCTTAAGTTCAGAGAGAGAAATTTGAAGATAAGAATAAAAATGCTGATAATAGAAGAGTGAATAGGTGAAAAATTTTCAATTTCCAAAGTTCTTATTAATGAAATATACTATGTTTTTATCTAAGACACATGTATTTATTTAGTGATTTACAGAAACAAATTTCCAGAGTGAAGTTAAGTGCATCATGTAACATTCTTTCTCATCCAAAAAAGATAAAACTATTAGGCATTGCTTCAATCCTACAAATTCTATCTATAACTAAGGAGCTTAAATGCATTATAAAAGTATCTGCTATTTTTTTTTAGAGATATTTTCAGTGCTAAGTTCAAGCACCAACTGTCCAACCTAATGAGTAAATTATACCTCATAGAACTTTTGATTCAAAATAACTATGTTTTTCTAGGTCATATGAGAGGTCATAATTATCTTTTATTTCCCCAAATTTAATTGGAAAATTTGAATATTTAATGCTGCTAATAAGGATTGAGTTATAAAATTTTGTCTTAACATCTTTTAGCCAAAAATTTGACCTCTTTTTGTTCATTTCTTTGCTCTCATGGGCAAAGTATATGGAATTCACACAATTTTTAAAAATGCTTGAAATTTTGTTTAAAGCCACATTTATATTAAAAAATGTTAACATGAATGCATATTTTTATACATTCAAAATTAAATTCAAAGGGGTAATATGCAACATTATAAATCTACCCAGTAATATAGGAGACTTATGTATGATCAAGAGTAATTTTTACCTTTGATGTCACAAGAGTGCTTCCATCTAAAAATTGTCTGTTGCCCCAAGTCCTGTTTCCCTTTCTTTGTTCTGTGACCTTGTGAATAACACCTCCATTTGCCCAGTTACCAGGTCCAGAAAATTAGAAGGCAATTTGAATATGATTTTTCTCTCAGTTGCAAACCTTCTACCTAGTCAAGTTAAACAGGTTTTACTATATTAACACCTCTTATATCCTTTCTCCTTTTTTCTTTCCATGCGGGGAAAAAGATACTTACTGTGTATATTACTTCTCACATGTACTATTGTAGTAGATTCCTAAGTTATCTCCTAATTTACATTTTATTCTCTCTCAAATCTGTCTCCTAAATAATGTCATATGGTTCTTCTGAATTGTTAATCTGATTATTAGATTATTTTGTTTAAAATACACTAATAACTTTAAGAATAATTTTGGAATTCTTTGGCTTAGCAATTCATGTTCTTCACAGTGTGGTCCATAGCCATATTTGCCCTGTTCCTTCAAAATACACTACGATGCTAGGCAACTGCTGAATTCCCAACCTGTATCAGGATAATTTATATTATCAAGAGTTTCTACATTATGTTCTCTCTGTTCTGAATGATTTTCTATCCTCTCTATAGCTGTCTCATTCTGATAATTCATAACTGAGTTCCAAAAAACTATTTCTGTGAACTTTTCTCTGACTTCCCAGTAGGGTAGCATATTTATTTTATGTTACCATAACAACTTGTGTGCATAATTTTTTGCATTATTTGACTTTTATGCCTGCTGTCCAGCACACTACTTAGAATATAGAAGGCACACAATAAATGCATGTTGAATACATAACTACAAGAATGAATAGTTTACTTTCTTGATTTATTCTTATCTTTTGTGTGTGTCATAGATGCTGCTGTTTTAAAAAGCAATATAACTATTGCTTTTATACACCTGTCATTCAAATTTATCCATATGGAAAATTACATGCCAATTTGTGTTGAAGGTAAATACAAATTAAAACAAATGACACTGCAAGTACAAAAAAAAAACATTCTGTAATTTTGACTACTTTCAGACATACTGAATAACTTTCCTTTTCTGTTATAAAAATTACTTCTATCTTTTTACAATGTCAAAATGTTTATTGTTTTTAAAAACACACTTTATCTTCCTAAACAACTTATTCTTTACTATGTACATATTTAAACCATTTTCAAATGTGTAAAGAAAATAATTATACTCTAACACTGGTTTTAAGAATATATTTGCATTTCATATTTAGTATCAGAGGCCTGTAAGGAAATTCAAAATCTTATATAAGTTATTATCATGTATCTCTAGTCTCATTGTAAGATAAATGAGCTACAAAGGAATACATATTATTCCCTTGTACTCAGTTATTATTCTTGATCTAAAGACATGTTATGAAGATTAAACTTAAGTTTTAATAGCTTGAATTTCTCTTCTAAATATTAACCTCAAAATGTACTTATTTCATCTAGCTAACATTACCATAAAACTATGGTAGAGAAAACAATTTTAATAAGTTTCTGAGACTAATCCACATGATATTTTTATCAGTTTAATATATGTCACATTCTCAACTCTAATATGAATCACACTATTATATAGCCTTACATTGAAGGAATTTGCATGTGCATTTTCTTTTTAATAATTAGGATCTATTCTCTTCATTATGTTTCTTAATAATAAGCATATTTTCTCAAATTTGCATATAGTTAGAAATTAAAGATTAGAATATACATCATAAAATGAAATTTCATATTTATTTTATAAATATGAATTCATACTTATAAAATAAAGTGCATGAACAAAAGTAATCTATTATGTAATTTCAACATAATGAGTGAAAATTGATAAAATTCAGGAACAAAATATAATTTGTACATGACATGAAAAAAATAGGCCAAATTAGGATAGTAATTTACCTGAAATACAGGTGAAGAAAAACATAATATGTGGAGAAAAACTTTTATATTGTAGTCATGAAAAAAATTACCATTGTGACATTTCAAAGATTTGACACTAATCTTTCTGAATCTTTCTTCATTAGTCAAAGTCATACAGATATGCTGCCTCTAGGTTTTAGTAATATCTTTTAGAAATGCACTTGAGCATAGTGGACACCAAAAAGTTTAAAATCATAGTCAATAGAATTGTGAAGAATGAAACATGGTTTAGCATTGGATAAAAAAATGGAAAAAAAAACTAAGATTAAATTATTGTATTATTTTTGCAAAAAATGAGCATTCTCTAGCTACTTTCCATTTTCATATAAGTGAACAGTAGAGAAGAAGGAAATAATTTGGTTAGACATAATGCACATTATGAATTTGGTTTTTGATTTTAAAAAGATGTTACATTTGGTGAAGCTTTAAGTATTTGTTTCTGGTAATCTTCAGGGGGAAAAAAAAAAAACAGACATTTCTTCTGGGTGACCTTTCATTTGGGCTGTTGTAAAAAGGAGGTTTCTAATTTTGCTTCATTAAAAAATACAAATTGCTATGCAGTTATATACTGATAATTCTCTTAGACTTTAGAAATAAATAAAAACAAATGGCTTCTGACACTAAGGTGCTTAAAATTTCTGGAGATATTTCAATACCAGATGATAATTTGTTTAATGACAGTGTGTCTGAAAGTGTCATGAGAAAAGAGAAACCTCTAAATCTCATTAAACTCCCCAGGAAAAAAAGCTTACAAACGAGATGAAACTAAAGCTGATTTTAAAAGAAGCACAGGGATTTTTCCATGATAGAGGAAATCATTGCAGAGCAAGTGACTAGTACATGCAAAAGTAGCAGAAGGGTTTGACATATTCAAATTGCTTGTAGTATTTTTTCAGAGTAAAATCCATGATGCAAGTGTCAGGTAATGTAGAGGAGGCTAGAAAGCTTGAGTTTGGCCATTATGAAGTCTAAAGTGTTTGGAGTTTATCCAGTTGTTAGGTTGTTTGAGACCATGAGATTACATGAGAACTTTTGTATTTCAGAAATATCTTTGACCTTAGGGCACATGGCTTAAAAAGGATTGAGGGGCAATTAAAATAATTAGAAAGCTATGGCAGAAGACTAGTGAGTGATTGATGGCCAAGTGTTAACACAAATTGGTGAGAGACAGAGAGAAAGAGGGTACTATGGAGAGTTAACAAGTAGATTTTACCATTTCACTAGTGCTCTTAAAAATTACATACATAGATTACATATTATAATGGGAGAAACAACTGTGATTAGAAAGCGTGAAAGATGGGAGCAGGGCAGTGATAATATTAAACAGAAACTCTGAGCTCTTAAAATACAGCAACTGTTAAGAAATTTCTCCATCCTCTGGAAAATGTCTTACTAAAAGCATCATCAATTTTCATGTGATTGAAATAAGACTAATGTCTCCCCCCAGCCCTGCTCCTATTTTATTTCCAAAAGGCCAGACATAGGCCCTCCAAACCTACTCTTTGCCCCATAAATTACTATTTGTCCTCACTGACCTCTCAGGGAAAAAAAAAAATGTCCACTAATATGACCCACCTTTGTGGCTAAAGGTTAGTCAGACTTATCTTCCACATGGCATGTGGATCCTTCTTTCATGACTCCTTCCTAGAATAAGCAGACATAAAGAAAAACATCTCATGAACAAGTGTCTGATCCAGTTTCTCTCCAGCCTTGTTTGCTCCTCCTTGGAAAAGAAAACCCCTTTTCTGCCTGACCTTTAAGATGATTATAGATCTCATGGTTAGAGGGTTTTCCCCATTGCAATAACCTTCCTTGTGATTTAGCAATAATCTTTCAAATAACATTTCCCCCTACCTGAGTCTGGATTTTATTTTTTAACATAGGAAAAAACAGAATGCTAATTGGTGGATTTATCTCTATAAATTAATGACATATGTGCTTTTACTCCTTAGAAATGTCACTGTTAATAACTTAGGTTAACCTTATGGGTAAAGAAAAGGAAAGAAAAGCATTTGTGTACATATGGCTTTAATTAATTGTGCTATATTAAATATAGTCTAAGATATGGATGCTCATTTTAAATGCCAACATAACATGGAGCAAAATGATCTAAGTAGGTTATCTCTTGTGCATTCCAGTTGTTCCTTATTAATTCACTGATTCAGATTAAGATATAAACAGTGGGGAATAATTCAACAGGATGATAACTCTTGATTCTTCCCTGGGGCACAAGCTATTTAACTTGGCCTGACTACCTGACCAGGTGTGAATCCTTACTGAGGTACAAATTCATTTCTGTACAGTAGAATGGATACCAGCTCACCCCTGGGGTAGCAGCAACTGATCAAGTGAGAACTATTTGAATTCATTTTTTAAACAAATAATTCTAAACAAATAATTTAAGATACAAAGAAATATTGCTAGGATAACCTGCAGGTTATTGCCTATGGAAAATATAGGCTTTATTATGACTTGACACAGGTGAAATTCATCTGGCCATACAGTGCAGAGATATCTGGAGATTGTGGTCTTTCAGACTCTTGCCCCTCAGTTACAATTAAATCTTTTTTTGGGGGGGAGGGGGATATATATATATATATATATATATATATATATATATATATATATATATATTGGCTGAAGCAACTTCAATCCTTCATTGCAGAGTTTGCTCTTAAAATTGTTACCTTCCTAGGGATTACTTTCACATGAAGTGATTGCAAAGGAATATTTCATTATTGAACAATATATATATTTTGACACTTTGAATAGTTTTCACTAGCTTCTAAGGGGCCCAGTGCCGTAAAATCTGTCTTGTTTGGGGTGATAAGCATCTGTGAACTCTATGTCATTGTTTTCTATACTACTTTATTGCACATAATTGTCAACATATGTGATAAAGTAGCTTTGGAAGTACTTAGGTCCATCATGTTTTATTGTGCAGTACAGGAAGACGGCAGCTGTAACGTAGATATGGGGCAGGTCACTGGCATCCTTTGAAATGGATCCACAAAGTGGCTAATTATTTTTAAAGTATTTAATATGATAGAATTCATAATGGCTTTTGTTTAATAGCCCTGACAACTGAAAATGGAGGGATTAAAACTGTTTAAATGACGTATTCTCAGTGACTGTGTATTCTAAAATATTTCCTATGATTAAGTTAAAAGTATTTCTCACTAAAATAAATTCTGAGTTTTCACTTGAACTCATGTTAGTGAAATAACTTTGAATTTGGCATCTATTAAACAACTTGCTTAGAAAACTGTCTGAGTTGGGATATAGTTTTTATTTTAAATTAAAGCAATAAAAAGAAAAAGTTACCAACACTTAGTTGTGAGGTTTTTATCCTTTCATTCAACATGAAATTTATTTTTTAAAATAATTGTACTCAAACTTGTCAGCAACGTCATATAATCGGTAATAAAATGATAATTCTGTTAAAATTTTGTGTTTTAGTAATATATAACACAGCTGTATGAGAAATAATTTCAACAGAGAGCAATCTCTAGTTTATGTGAGAAATAAAGTGATTAAAAGCTAAAAGCTTGATCTTCTGCAGGCGCGTATTAAAAGGGTAAAATAATAAAATAACAACAGGAAGAATAGAAACCAAGGAGTCACTTCAACATAGTCTAAAAGATTTATTCTGGTTTAAATAAGTCTAAAACATTTATTCTGTTTTAAAAATCACAGATGTCCATTTTAGGCGCTCAAGCCAAAGTATGAAAGTATGAAAAGACTTTTCATAAAGGCAGAGGTTAGATAAAATATTAACAGTAACTACAATAATAAAAAAGACATTAACAAAGACGAGATATTATGGGCAGTCTTTTCAGCAATAATTTTATTTAATTTTCCAAGAACCATGTGAGATAAAATAATATTTTCTACATTTTGCAGATGAAGATAAGGCTCAAATAGGTTTAAACACATTTTCCAAGATATAAGTTAATAAGCATAGGAACCAAATTTGAAAAGAGTTATCATGACTATTAATCTGGACTCCTAACAATTACCGTGGCTGTTTTTGCTGGAGCACAGAAATCCAATATCCAGGCAGTTTACTGGCGTTACCGCTAGTGTCACCTCCAGTGCCATAGATCTATTTTGTTCATGAAAATGTGACAGAACTTAAAAGCAACCAAGGTATCTTTCAGCACATAAATGAATAAGTAACCCGTAGTACATCAGACAGTGGAAGATTATCAGCACTAAAAAGAAATGAGCTATCAAGTCATGAGAAAACATGGAGAAAACTAAAATACATAATGCTAAATGAAAGAAGCAAATCTGAAAAGGCTAAATATTATATGATTTTAACTATATTACTCTCTGGAAAAGACAAAACTACCGAGACAATAAAAAGATGACTGATGGCCAGGGGTAAGGGTTAGGGGCAGGGATAAGTAAGCAAAGAACAGAGGGTTTTTAGGACAGTAAAAAGGTTGAATGGCACTATGATGATACACACCATTATACAACTGTCACAACTCATAGATGTCCACCCAAAGAATGAACTCCAATGCAAACTGTATACTTCAGGTTATTATAATGCATTAGTGTAGATTCATCAGTTGTAACAAACATACAACTCTGGTGGGTGATGTGGATAATGGGGAATTGATGTCCGTGTGGGGCAGAGGGTATGTGAGAAATCTCTACCTTCTTCTTAGTTTTGCTATGAATCTAAAAGTGCTTAATACAATTGTCTTTCTACCTACAAAAATGCCGTTTTACTATAAAACAGTATTCTGTGTTATATTGGCAGCAGCCTCATAAATCTCGTCTTTACTGCAACTCTATTACATGATTTTTTCTTGTGCTTGATTTAATCTTGTGTTGTTTTGTTCATCGTGGTCCCTAAGCATACAAAATTCACTACCAATGTAGCCAGTAAGGAACCGCACTGTGATTGACCTGGAAACAAAAAGCGTTTTAAGGACTATGAATGTGGAAAAATCAGTGGTGATTATTGCTCACCAGTCAGGCATGCCCTATTCCACCATAGCTATGATCTTGAAGAACAAAAATAAAGAGACAAAAAGCTGTGAAAGAATCTGCTTAATTGAAAGAAATGAGACTAACAAAAATTGAGGAAGGCATATGTTGGAAAAACTTCTAATGACCTCGATTAAAGACCAGACACAGAAGGTGATTGTCAGCACCATGACAATCACAGCCAAAGCAAAAATTTGTTTTGCAATGTTGAAATAAAAGTCTGGACCCGACTAGGTCATCTTCACTTTAGTGTCAAAGAAATGTGTCAAACTCTTTTTGCAAACTTCACATTTTTTTTTTAAATTTCACTTTGAACCCCTAGATATATTTCCAGTTTTTTTTCTCATCAGTTATTTAGATGCTTGAACCAAAATCTTAAGAGTCTTAGTGAAGACCATCTTTTAGTCACACTTCTTACTGTAATTCCTCATCTGATCCTATTAGAAATAACTTAATATATTCTGAACTCCATCAAGTTTCAGGACTTCAGCAAATAGCTAGACCCAGGCATCATTATCTCTTATTAAGGTTACTGAAAAAGCCTTGTGTGTTCTTCAGAGAGCTTTTATCAGAGAAGCAACAATATATTTGTAAAAATTAAAATTTCATTGATTTCTTATTTACTCAAACCTTCCAAAGGTTTCCAGTTCATTAGAATCTATATGATATGGCTATAGGATATGGCTATACGATAGGACTCTGATTTCTTTCATCCTTGCTACATACCTCTTCAGTTCTCTTCACTCCCAAAGGCCTTCTTCTTGATCTCAAATCACTAATGACACTCCGTTTATTCCTAAACAGAATGTTTGTATTTGTCCTCTGCCGATTTTTGCATGTCATATTCTTTCACCTTATTGATGTTGTCAGCTCAAATTCTACCACTTCAAAAAGAATTTCTTACAATGTTTATCAGTTAAGACTATGTTTGATTACAAATTAAAATTTAAAAACTCAATTATCAAAGCAGGCAAGGAACATTTTTTTTTAAGAGAATTCTGACAGTAAATAGTTTCTGGGTAAACTCAGCTGCTCAATGACACCCACTGTTTTTATCTTTTTCTTTTTCTTTTTTTGACTTTTATTATCCTGCTTGTCCACTTTATATGAGAAGAATAATATTGAATAATAGAAGCCTGTGGGACAACATGTTGTTTCAGGATTCAACATTTGTTGCACTCAATATACATTTTCTATTTCTATGATTGATAAAACATTTTTTAGTGCCTTCTGATAAGCTGTAATTATGACTCATAGCAACAAATCTTTGTATTGAATTGATTTTTTAAAATTAGCATATCTGTAGTTAGATTTGTGTAGATAGGTAATTAATAATCATTAACTCTGCTTTCAATATATAAAAATTACTGTCATTACTTTATAGCCACAACTCTTAAACTATTTCATAGAATGCGTATGTAGCATTTATTCATACTTGATGTATTTTATGTAAATTATATAATTATTTATTTAATTAATAATATGACTAAAATGCCAAACCCAGTCGTCTCACAATAGATAAATTACTTTTGGTCTGCTATAGTATAAAGGCTTTAAATATTCTATGATATTTTTTTTCTGTTCGTTATAGCACAGCAAAACTAGTAATATGACTAAAATGCCAAATGCAGTCATCTCACAGTAGGCAAATTACTTTTGTCCTGTTATGGTATAGAGATTTTAAACATTCTGTAATCAACTTTTTTCCTGTTATAACACAACAAGATTACAGCTGAAAATGTGTTGACACACAGTAAACCTCAAGTGCAGACCTAGATATCAAAATTCTGGGATGATTACGGTGACTCCTCAGTTTGTAAATAGCTATTATTACATCGACAATTTTAGAATATAAGAATAATACTCTTTGCTGGTTTGAGAAAAGCATTCTCATGTTCAGAAAGTGTTATGTGTTCAATTATTTATGCATTTTGAAGTAAAGTTTCAGGGAGAGAGGAAGAGAGATCATACTTATATATCTATCAATATAAGTTCAGTCATGCTATTGTTACTAACACACCCCGAATGTTAGTGTTTAGCATACTAAAGATTTATTTATTCCAAGACAATTTCAAGATAAGCCCTCATCCTTCTAGAATATGCCATGTAGAACCCATGGCCATCAAGTTTTCAGCTGCGAAAGAGGAATAAAAGTGGTAAACAAACTATTAACTGCCTCTGGCCAGAAGCTGAAAAATATTATACTCATATTTCATTGACCATCATTAGTCATGTCATCTCAGTCTCATTCCAGTAGAGTCTGACAAATAGAAACACATGGATATTTGAGTAGCTTTAATTGTATTTGCTGTACCTTGGCACTAAGTGAGGAAAACTGTGATAAAGAACATTAACATCCTTATTATAAACAAAATTTGCCCAATGGTTACTTGAATTATTGGGGGTAAATCAAAATATGGACAGCCTCTGTCTTAAAAGATGTTGTAATTCTCTGGACTAGGTAGATAGTTAGACCAGGAAGTGTAATAAGGTAGATGCATAACATCATAATAGAAAAATACAGCTTTATAGAATTGTAGTTATCATTTTCAGCCTCCTGCCTTTCTGTGCTTTTATCTGGGCTCTCTTTCCTTCTGTCTAAAAGATGCTCTTTAAATATCTACATAGATATTATCTTCCACAACTTTAAGTAGTTCTTTCTGTAGTTCATTCTATCATCTTTTAGCTTTCTCAGCCTATATTGAAATGTCGACTGTTCCTTTGAAGGTAATATTTGCTTTTTTCCTGATTGCTTTTAGATTTTCTAATTTCTTTGCAGCACTTTTACTGTAGTATGCATGGGTATAAAAAAAGAAAGAAAAGAAAAATGTATATAGGGAGAGGGAAGTGCCAGAGCCAGCTGGCGAAGATCGCACAGTTCCTGAGATGGGAAGTAAGGATTAAGAAAAAAAGAGAGGGAGAAAGAGAGGGAGAGTGAGAGTGAGAGAGAGAGACAGAGACAGAGACAGAGACAGAGACAGAGACAGAGACAGACAGACAGACAGAAGATAGAGTCGGGAGGGCTAACAGTGAATACTGCACCCCGAGTTTATTAAGCACAACATATTTATACCGTAGGATGTGCATGAGAAGCAATACCCACAGATATGCAAACAATTTCAGTAATGAGCTTATCCATTAAGCCAATCTTCCTCCTTTAGTAAGCTTATCCATGAAACCAATCTTCCTCCTTCAGTAACTAGCTTATCCATTAAGGAGCCCACCTGACCTGCAAACTTCTAGCTTGCAGGCAACTTTAACTCTGTCTGTAGGGCATTCAGCAAGAATGGCTCCCAACAGGGAAGGATGGAGGGAGGGAGGGATGGAAAATGTTGGTCAATGAATACAAACTTTCAGTAGTCATTTATGTACCAAGAAAATCTAAGATATATGAAATTTGAATCCTGAAAAGAGAATTGAGCGATGAGAAAGAATTTATTGAGAGGAGCACAGTAAGAGCTCTTATGTAATATCCCAGTAATTGTTATTAAATAACTCATCATATTCTAGGTACTATACAACTATTTTTTCTAATATACTTAATGCTTACAATAACCCATGAGTTTTTTTTTTTCCAATTATCATCCCATTTTATGGTAGAAACTATGATTGTAATTTTCCAACCAGGAGGGGATAGAACCTGGGCAGAATCTAGGCGTGATATCTCTGGAATCTGAATGGTATAACTGATGAAAACCTTTTGATGAATAATTAAGTAATATATATCAAAGTATAAAAATTCAAACTTTTTGCCCAGGAATTTTAACAATGGATGTTTATCATCTGAATAAACTTGCAAAAAGGTTATATATAAGATTAAATAGTAACATTTTTTGAAATTATAGAATTCAGAACTGAGCTAAAGTTGTCATTGGATAACTGGATAAATAATTAGTAGTTCAGCTATTCAATAGAGGACCCCAACAAGCCTATGTGACAGTTTCTCCAAGATATATTGTCATAATTTCCATTTTTCAGATAGTATATACAAGATTCCAGTCTTTACAAGATTAAGTGTGTTGCTAGATGCGTGAAATTTTTTGAATTTTCACATATATCCTTAAAACCTAATGACTTCAGAAATGTGAATAGAGATGTATAGGCAAATGAAAAAAAAATCAAAGAATAAATTGTTACTGAGACATAAATAAATCTTACAGGTTTAGAGTCATAGTTTGTCAAAGATAGTATTTCATCATAACTAACCTAAGACATTTATTTTTATGTCTATTCCAGATAAAATAACTTTGATTATGAAACACTTCATTTTAAAATTACTATTATGATCGATATGTGATATTGATTTATAACTCAGAGATTAGCCAGAATTTTTTTCTTTATAATATGTATACAATTACCATAGGTTGAGAATATTTTTAGATACATCTTATTCAAATTTAAATCATTCATAAAATGAATAACTCTCAAACGTGTAAGAGGAATGGTGCAGATAGTTAAGGAAGTCCTAAAGTTGACTGTTAACAGATGTTAACAAAACTCTACAATTTACTCTTTGCCCAAAATGTTAGTCCAGCTTCATATATAAGTGTTAGTGTCACTGAATTAATAGCATAAGGTATTATGACTTCATTAAATGTAGCCACCAGATGTGAATTCCTTAGGAAGTAAGGAGTTCAGTCCTGATGGAATTCTGCAACTGTTTATGAAGTTATACTTCTTTTTAAAATAGAACTCTTTGTAGATATACATCCTATTCATTTGATAAACTTCAAAAATTACTAAATAACCATAAGTTTCACTAGTATTCTAGAGCCTGCTTTTATTTACTCTCTAGAGCTAATCATGTACCTGTTCTCATTATTATGTTTACTGATGACTCCTTGGTAGCTTAAATCAACTGTGGTGGAGGGATTTATACAATAATTAGGAAATTCTAGAAATCGTGGTTTTCCTCCTTGTTCCTGGAAGAGAAGTTTGTTAAACATTTACCTGAGCACAACTGATTAGAACCTTGATTTAGCATACAATTTGGAGTTGCATATCATAGGTTTGGGTCCAAGTTCTGCCATTTAGAAGATGGGTTGCATTTGCCAGGTCATCTAACATCTGAAAGGTTCCATTTCATAACCAGGAAAAGAGTGACACATGCTTAACATGTTAGGCTGTTTTAAGGATTCAGTCAATGTATGAAATATGCTCAGGTCAGTGTCTGCCACGAAGTTAGTACTGAATAAAATAAAATCATTTTACTCCTACATCTCCCCTTCTCACACTTAGTCTGGCTGCCTTATTTTCTTTTTCTATTATGGTAATGCATAGAAACGATACAGATAAACAAAGTGAAGTAGTCAAGAAAAAAGAATACTAATTATCTGACAGTTAATACTCACCTATTAACTGCTGAAAATATCACCTTATCTATAAACTGTGACAATTTGCTTCTTTGCAGATGGTCATTGCTAAGAGAAGAAATGATATGTCAGTTCCTTTTGGTTCCTGTTAACAGTTTTGCCCCTTTTATATATCTATAGTTGTAAATTGCAGTAATTAGGAATTGTATAATTTTTAACATAAGATAGGATTACTAATGAAGATGTGTTTATCTACTGTTTATTTACTGGTATCTGGCTGAAGAGAGGGTATGATGGCTTTGGCAATGAATAGGGAGCACTGAATCCAAGAAATGTGGGATTTGAAAAATAATTTAGTACCAAGTAAGATGTTATTATTTGTCATAAATATATATGTATACTACTTAAATTACTACATTTAATTTGTAATATAAATATACTCATACCTCAAAATTATAACCATTTTTAGAAAAATGCTTATATTTGTTCTTTGGAGAATATATTTCAAGTTTTTAAATGTGACAGATTTTTTCCCCCTTTTTTGGTTTTGGGATGCCGGTTACAATTAAAATAATTTTTTCATCTGTATTTGAATCTGATATGTCAGAAATGTATATATATTTTATCTAAAAATCTGAATTTTGCCTCAATACAGATGTCCTTAATTTATGTATAATATAAATTATAAAATACCTCACTCCCCCATTTTTTAACAAGATAGAGAATAAAATTACTGAACTGGTAGTGTTTTTACAGAAAAGAATGTAACTCGTTCTTTTCCCACACTTTTCTCTTCTATATGTCCTATTACAGAGCCAGCAGCTGGGCCACACAAAAGACATGTTTAACAGATAAAGAACACAGATGCCAAGGTCTGGAATACATTTTTTAGCATTAACATCTGTGTGTGTAAAGCTCTTGGCTGCTTCCTTAGTTTGATGCTTGGATGGAGCTATTATGTCTGTTCATTTCACTGCTAAATGTGCTCATATCTGTGTAGTAGGTTCTGATGACCTTCTGAGATCAGTCATTGATAAAGTACTTCATAAGTTCTTATCTTGGAAACTTTTCCTTTTTATTCCCATGAGTTGTCTTGTGTCCACCGAATTTTGTCTCCATTTAATGAAAAGCAACCTACAAAGAAATCATCAGAAAGTTAAAAAAAAAAAAAAAAAAAGATCGCCTGAAGTGAAGAAAGGTTATAAAGGGATCTTCATTAAAATAATCTCAAATCAATTCTCTGTGCCTTCAGATGATCCTTTTCACATTGCTTCAAAAATAAATTGCTGTAAATCAATTTTTTTCAGTATAGTAGTCTCCACTTATCCATGGTTTCGCTTTCTGAAGTTTTAGTTACTATAGTCAGCCAAGGTCTGAAAATATTAAATGGAAAATTCCAAAAAATAAACTATTCATAAGTTTTAAATTGTGCACTGTTCAGAGTAGGATGATGAAATGTAATACTGTCCACTCTGTCCCACTAAGACATGAATCATTTCTTTGTCCAGCATATCAACACTGTATATGTTACCCAGCTACTAGTCAGTAGTAGTGTCAGTTATCAGATCAACTGTCAGGATATCACAGTGCTTATGTTCAAATCACCCTTATTTTACTTAGTAATGGCCCCAAAGCACAAGAGTAGTGATTCTGTCACTTTGGATCCACCAAAGAGAAACCACAAAATGCTTCCTTTAAGTGAAAAGTTGAATACAGCACAATAAGTTATTTTGAGAAAGTCCACATTCACAAAGTTTTTATTTCAGTATATTTCGATTATTCTATTTTATTATTAGTTACTGTTAATATATTACTGTGCCTCCTTTACAAATTCAACTTTATCATAGGTATCTATGTAGAGAAAAAAAACAGAGAGCTAGTACTATTGCTGGTTTCACATATCCACTGGGGGTCTGGGAGGTATTCCTTGCATATAAGGATGAGCTACTGTAATAGGAGATTAATTTATTTATAATTTCTTAATGAGGTAATCTAATAGAAGCCAGTATATTCTGGAGGATTCATTTTTACTGTTATTAGAAAATCATTCACTTTTAGAGATAAAGGAAATATATTCCAAAATTTGCAACAAACCCCAAATATTGACTGAAATTAGATACAGATAATTTTATTTTATATTTTGACTAAAATGTGCTCAATTTAGTGACATTTTAATGAAAACTAATAAATATTTCTTAAAATTTGAGTTCTTTCAAAATTATGTGCAATATAAAAAATTTATTAGGGTTCAATGTTGACCAAAATGAAAAATTGAGGGTAAATATTACTAGTTGTAGTTCAGAAGATATAATTTACTCAAATATTTAACTGCAACCTGGTTTTGTATTCAAAATAAATAAAAATCTCACTTAATGTTTCTGTTCAGACCTATATCTTCTTTTGTCCTATGCATTCCTTTTGTATTTTTTAGTTTCTTACTTTAAAATAGTAAACTGAGTTTTACTAATTTTATCCAGATTTTGGAATAATGATCATAAAACCAAAACAATAAGAAAACATACAAAACATAAACACACACACACACACACACACACACACACACACACACACACACACGGGCTTGTCTGGAGCAATTCTTCAGTGAAAAAGCACTCTGGTTTTGTTATCGTTACACTCCCCAAATGTAACAGGTTTGAAAAAATAATTTTATGTATTTTCAAGATTGATATTAACACATACTTGGTTCTTCAGAACACACATTCCTAGCATAATTGTGCTTAAAGCACATGTAGTTGTTTATTTTTCAAGTATAAAATACTGTTATTAAGGTGCACTTTGTACACCATAATCTAGTCCCAAAAGACTAATTATTCTTTAGTCTAAGTGTGATTCAGATGTTTTTGTGTGCTTAGGTTGTTTGAAAATATTGTCTTCCAAAGTGTGGAGGAATTATTTGGATGACATTGTAAGCTCCTGATGCCAAGCTGGGAAATTTTCTTCCAAAGACAGCATCTGGCTCTTTGGCAAATTCATTGGTAGTTTTTCTGCACATCTAGGTCTGTTATATGGCTGGCTGCTTTTAAGGACCTTTTTCTAGTTTACTGAAATGAAGGACTATATAAATCACTGAAACATTCTGTGATGTTGATTTAAGTACTAGCTTAGAAACTAAGGCTCCACATATGAGATAAGGATAACAATGATATCTGTATGCTGATATACTCCCAGGAACATCTGTTTCTGCAAATGCCTGGGACTGCTTAAATATGCGAGATGAATAAGTGTATTATGTGTTTAATAGAAAAAATATTTAAAAGTCATTGATATTGTTTGAAAATTTATTCTTCACACATTCAGTTGTTAATTAATTGAGAAGTACTAAGCAGAAGGAGTTGTTCAGAATCTCTATTTCTTCTAGTAAAGCTATTGATAAAGTGAGTAGAAAATTGTCCTGTGATATGAGGTAATACTAAAACGTTAGCATGTTTCTGTATTTTTCTAAAATACCACATATGAATATGATTCTTTAGAATACAGAATTTATAATCAATAGAGAAATTGTATGGCAGGATTATTTTCACTCTGGGTAACTATAAGTAATGTAATTATTAATTTCTGACATAATGATAAATAAGAGGGTAGGCAAAATAAATTTATTAGTTAATTTAGTACGTTCTTTCATTTCTCTTTTTAGTAGTTAATTCTTTCTGAGTAAAAAAATAAAATAAAAACTTCTCAGTTTCTCTTATAACTAATATCTCCTGCTTTTTTTTCATATCTTATATTTACCAGAAACTATTTTGAAGTCTTGGGGATAAAAATTCAAATATCATAATAACCCCAAGTTAAAGGAAATTGTACTGTACAATTTTGGTATAGAACTTGGCAAAAGATGGAACTACTAGAGAGAGTAGCTGGCAAGAGAAGTTAAATATAACACAGTAAGCAAAAAAAAAAAAAAAAAAAAAAAAAAAAGAAAATTTTTGCTTGTGATAGTGTAAAGAATGATCAGCTTATTCTTCCTGGATAAATACACTGAGTTTTAATAAGGAAATGCTATTTGACCTGAGTCTGAATAATGATTTAGAGGTTTTCGAAACAGAACAAAACAAGTTGTAATAGAATATTACAGGAAGTAGAAAGCAAGTCATAAAGAGAATGAGTTGTGGATGTTTATGATTTTCTTAGAGAAACTCAGAACCCCTTTGGCCAATTTATTCTTAAAAGACTTAACAAAGTCAAGGCTCGAAAAGGCGTTTTTTTGTTTGTTTGTTTCTATTTGGATTTTTATGCCTTCGAAATCACCCAGAGACCATGCATGCATGGGTTAGACTGCTGGAGGATGAGGGATATGTGGACACAAACCAAGAAGCTAAAGCCCTTCCAGCTAAAGTCAACCTAAACCAGTCAATAGTCAGGCTCAATAAACATATTAATCAGCGCAGTTGAGATGATAAAAATCTGCCCTATGGAGTTTTGCCGAAATAGCTGACAAGAATACTTGTGAGCCTCGTAAGTGTTTTCATATTGATGGATCATTGCTTGCCACATGCATCATGATTATGCTAGATGTTGCTACCCAGGACCAAATGCTACAGAAGTAACCATAAGTGGATTTGTCTGGTGGGCCAGGATAGGGTAGCAGATCAAGAGAAAATTACTGTGCAAAGATGGAAAATGTTTAAGAAACTATTATAAATTCCTGAAGAAAGAGTAACGGACTCTTATTTAATGGCAGGAAAATAGTGACCCATGTCATTCATTGACAACATTTTTGGTAAAATTAAGAGAAGTTCAAAATGACATGAGCCACGGGGATTTTAGAAAGAATATACCTCTTCGTGCCAATCTGTTTTCTGGGAAAACTGACTCATGCCATTGGTTAAATCTACAATGGTAAACTTATACCATATGACATTATGAAGCATGGAAATTAATGTGAATATGGTTATTTATTTTCAGTAGATTATTAGGTGTATTATTATTATTAAGAGAAAATAGAGATTTCAAATGCTTGTGTTGTAATATTTCAGTTTGGTGGGCGGGTACTGTTTGACAGAGGAAGATAATTAATGGCTGAGAAGTGATCTTCCTTGGCACGCACTGCCATGAACTGACTGTCCTTTCTGGGCCCAGCAGGTACTCATGCTCTCTCTTGCTGTCATGGACATTTTCATGGATATTTTAGAAATATAGGCTATTCACATTCCATTTTTATGATGCATTTTGAAACACTGGCTAAGCTGGATACCTTACAAAAGAATTATGAAAAATCGATAAAATTTAATTTTTGATAAGTATCAATATATTGTTCAATTTTATGGTATTTGTAGATTAACTTGAAGGAGTTAGGGCTTTGAAATTGTAAAAACTGAGTTTGAATCGGAAATCTTTCCTATAAGACTTTGTGAAATCTGAGCATGTGGAAGAGATTCAGAACAGGCCTCTTAACCATATACTACTTTGACATATAGATTATTTTGAGCTGAAGACAGCTGAGACGCTGTGGTCTTCAGAGAAACTTTCACCTCTTGCTCAAAGAATTCATATTAGAGGCTTTAGAATTCATATTAAATCTACTTATGTTTACTTCTGCAGCATTTGGTCTTCTAATTACACCCATAATGAGTGTTATTATCACAAATAACTTTTTTTTTTAATCACCTGTCTATAGGACAGAGGAAACTTCTCAGTACTGAATGTCTGCTCATCATATCATTCTTCCCTATTATCTCAAGGTGCCTTCCCTCATCCTTAGCCCAGAAAGTCATATGTACCTCATTTGAATGATCTAACTCTGCCTTGCTCATGACTGTGTGTAGTATATATATATATATATATATATATGCATGTAATTAAATTTGGTTATTTTGTTGATCTGTCTCATGTAGGTTTAATTATTCGACTAGCTAGGTGAACCTAGAAATATAGAAGGAAATTTCTTCCTTCCCCACAATATTAAACATTTAAATTCTTTCTTCATTGGTAAAATGGGTATAACTATGTCTTTTATTTTAAGAAGCTGCTAGGATTAATTAAGAATATTTTTTAAATTTAGTATTCTGTTCATATTCATATAGATATTAGCATGGATATGTAAATAGAAAAATAATTGGATCATAGATAGATATATAAACATAGGTTTCTATAATAGAAAGTAAAAAAGTAATATATGAAGTCATTATACTGATAAACTAGCATGATGCTGCTTTTCTGTTTAATTACTCACAGGTTCTATTTCAAATAATAAGAATTTATCATTTTATCTTTATTTTGAACTTCAAGGTGTGTAGTCAAGTCTTTATTGTCTCAATAGTAACTAATTTTATATTAGTTTATAGTTAGAAAATCTTCAAAATTTAAATATACAATTATGGATGAGGTAAAAAACTTCAAATACATTAACCATAGATCATTAATCATTCTCTTCATGATTTAAAATAATATAGTCTGTCTTGATTATGAGATGAATGTATAAAGATTTATAAAGATAGTTATAAGTATCAATTCATTTATCTTCTTCTCTTTTTAAATGAGAGAATAACCTACCAATTCTATGCAGTCTCACTATAGTATTTGGAATTTGCATGGGGAAAAGATATGGTTTAAATATTACAGAGATACACTAAATGATATATTGATTTAGGAAATAATAATCTTGATATATTAACACATGGTTTCAAATACCCTTTGTTAATGCATGAATATTTAGTCCTGTACTCCTAAATTTGTGATTTTTTGTTTATTTTTTAGGGTATGTCTTCTAATTTTTCAGGAAATATAACAGTTTTTAATTCTGATTTATTTACTGATTTGAAAAATATGAAGTGATCGGCTTAAAAAATTATTTAAAAAGTCAAATAATTTATGTTTTATTGGATTTCTGAGTGATTTTCTTTGTGTGTATTCATAAATGATTATACACTTTGATGTGAATAAATGATAAAGTAGCTTCTTACTTTAAAACAATCCTCAGAATACATGTGACAGGATTGTGGAATGCTAAAAATTGATCAAGGGAGTAATGTCATGTAATCCAATCTCCAAGAAAAAGAAAATTTCATTAAAAATGTATAGTTTTTCTTATAAAACTGTAAAGATAGTTATAAGAAAGAGGTTTATAAACCACATTTTCTTAATGTAAATTATACTTGTAACTTTCTGTTCATTAAAAAGAAACATTAATCCTTCTGTACTAACCTATCCAAAAATTTAAAATCTTCATGGAGAATTTAAACTTCAGTAAAAACGTAGAAACACCAAACAATCTACCTTCTACTTAATATTGAGCAGCCTAGCGAAAGATATTATTTTCAGAAAAATTGTGTTGTTGTTGTTATATTTGATAGCAAATAATGGAGAATAAGGAGAATATTTTACTAATCCATAGAATAGCTCATATATGGACAAGCCTGTGATTGATTACAGTATGTGAATGTGCTCATTTGATATGTCAAAGGTAATATATATATATATATATATATATATATATATATATATATATATATTAATTTACATGGCATCATTAGTCTCCATGACATTTAAAAAAATAATTTTTCAATTCTATTCATAGTATGGAAGTCAGTTTTTAATAATTCTGTCATTTCCAGAGTGTGCAGATTTAAATATATTCTAATACTATTACAATAATGTAGTTCCGAGAGTGTATCTCAGAGAATGTCAAAGGAATTAACTTTGACACCTGGTAATTGGCAGGATTGTCACCTTTCTTGCAAACAAGCATCTGGCTTCATTCCTTTTCAAGGTTCTTTAGTGGATACATGATTTTTGAGATTTATTAAAATAATCTTGTGTTTTAGTAGATTACATTTTTTAAATTATTGATTTCATGTTAACATGAGAGAAAAGTAGTAACATCAATGGCTATTTTTGACACCTTCAGCTTCTGAATCTAAATACAAAGGCATGATTTCTTCACATTCTATAATTCTGATACAATCTTATTACTGCACTGTAAACAATGTTTAATTACTAATGTTAATTTAAATAAATATATTTTCCAGAATTTTTAAATACTAGAACTAAAAATAAACATATAATAATTTATAAATATGTTGGCATTTGTCGTTTTATTTTAATTAAACTTAAAGAAGGAAGGATTCTCTCAGGTTAACATTGTTAAACTAAACATGTTCAAATTATGTTGTGTTATGTCCATAGCTAAACAAAGTGAAAATAGTGCAAACAGTCTTAGAAACAAAAAAAAAAATTGTAGTGTGTGTGTGTGTGTGTGTGTGTGTGTGTGTGTGTGTTGTTTTAAAGTCATGTCAACTCTACAGTACTAATTCAGGAAGACTCCTCTGGCCACTCTGTTATTTGCGTGCAAGTGCACATTTATGTGGACAAGCACACTTATAATACTTAGATGACACTTGGTCTATTGAAATTACTAGTTTAGTTAGCATCTTTCCCCCCATCTCAAGCACACACAGTACACACTGTCCATTAGACTATGATGAGCAGTCAAGTGAATCTTATTCAGATTTGCTCATCAGATATTAAGCTCCATGCATAGTGTTTTAAACATGCTTGTAGTTTATATTTATAGGTGCTGAGTAATTATAAATTAAACCAAGGAATGAAAACCAGAGAAATGGTTTTCCTAGTATACAGATCACAATGGAAGAGCATTAGTAGTCAGTTCTTAGATCACACCTACCAAATATCCTCACAGTTCAAATTACAAGGTTTCTTAGAAAGCTTTAAATACCCATTAATGCCTATGAACAGAAACTGCATTGCCTTTGCTTCTGTTAGGTGATAGTCAAACCACAAGCGATAAATCTCGTTCATATCCAAGTATATCTCAGCTACATTCTTAGCTACCTTAATATATCTTTGTTGTTTCTGGATGTCTCGCAAACATCTGCTCTCATGAATTTCTTCATTAGAGTCATAGGAACAGGCAGCATTAGTGTGTGCTTCATCCACACCAATGCCACAGGACGTCTTCTATGGCCCTGCTGTTGAGTCTCTGTGGCAGTAAAGCACTTTGGCTTTCAAGTGCTGAAAATGTCCATGTCTGCTTTTTATACATTTAGCATTTATTGCTCCAATGGTTGCAGCAAAGATAATAAGTTAGTTTTGATAATCTGATCATCTGATCTCTGTTAGGTAGAATAGGACAGGGAACAAATTCCCTCTAATGAGTCAATCATCTCAGTATGTGGTTTTAAATTTTTGTCACTCTTGGTTGTCTTTTTGTTGAAAATTCCTGGAATTGAGTTCCCCATTGCCAAGCAACCAGGTCACGAGACAATAGTTTAGTTGGACTGTTAGCCACTGTAAGCACTGAGGTTGAGAATTTGTTCCTATCAATTTTGGAGATATAATTCAAATGGATTTTGTGTCAGAAGGGAGGGAAACTTATAGAATTTTTGAAAAATGAAAATTATTTTGTAAAACTTGAAAACAAAAACTTTGTTTTTGTAACTAATGTGCAAATGAGACTAAGTATCTATTGGAATGAAAATACAGGTGGAATAGAAATGATTGCTTTTGGCTTGACTCAAGTTTTTTTTTATGTAACAGTTTTATTAAGATATCCTCAACATACCATACAATTCATTCATTTTATTGTAGTCTCAGAATTGCGCATCCATCACCGCAGTGAATTTTAGAATTTAAATGATCCTCTCTCCACACACACAAAAAAACAAACAAACAGAGAAACAAAGCAAAAAAAAAGCACATCTTTTAGCTCTTACCCTCCAATTCCCCTGTCCTTCCAGTCAGAGACAATTACCTAATCTATTTTCTGTATCTACAAATCTGCCAATTCGGGATGCTTCATTTAATGAAATTATAAAATATGTAGCCCTTTGTGAATGGCTTCTTTCACCTCACATAATGTTTTTGTTCATCCATGTTGTTGTGTTCCTTTTCATTGCCTAAGATTATGTTGTATCAATATATAATGTATTTTATTTATTCACCAGTAGGTGAGAATTTAAGTTGTTTCTACATTTGGCTATTATGAATAAGGCTGTTATTAACATTAATATACATGTTTTTTTACATACATACATTTTTAGTTCTTCTGGGTATATACCTAAGATTGGAATTGTTGGATCTTATGATAACTCTATGTTTAATTATTTGAAGAACTACCAGACTGTTTTTCAAAGTGTCTGCACTGTTTTTTTTATTTCTTATAGTAATGTATGAGGATTTTAATATCTTTACATCCTTGCCAACTTTTTTTTATTTCTGTCCTTTGGGTTATAACTCTTCTGTATGTGTATGAAGTAGTGTCTCACTGTAGACTCATTGCAGACTGGAACCTCTTGCCATATCAAAAATTGGAAGAATTACAAGTAAATCTTTTTTTTTTATGTCTCCTCTTGGGGAAAAAATGAGAAGGTCTTATAGAAATACATTTAAATTGGCCTAGTCAATAAGAGAAGGAAAGTTCTGTCTGACAGAGTAATGGGTTAGCAAACCTTATTAAACTTTAGCTATTGACTAGAACTCTGATACTTAACAACATCTATAACTTGTTTAAGACCTTACAAAATTTCTTCTGCTTTGTAAATATAAATTATTTTTCAAACAAATTAGTAAGTATACATTTCTCCATCTTCAGCTAGTCAACAGTCTTTAAAATAATTCCAATTCTGAATGGCAAATAAAGCAGATTCATGTATTTATATGAAATCATAGTATTTCCAGAGACAAAAATAATAACTCCTTGTTTTGAAAAGTATTGGCATTTTAAGAAATTTTCAAGCCATTGATGAAACTCTAACTCAAAGGAAAAACGTATCTTCATGTACAACTTGTACAACTTTGTGTGAGTGTGTGTGTGTGTGTGTGTGTGTGTGTGTGTGTGTGTGTGTGTGTGGCTATGGATTAAATGGCTTCAGTCGCTAAGTTACCACATAAGCAAAAAAAAATCAAGTCAGGCAAACAGAGGAGAAAATGCTTTAAAAGCCTCTCTAATAAAAAAAAAAAAGTATATAAAGACAAACATATAAACATGTAGTTGTCTTGAAGTAGTAAATTCATAGTGGTAAGTGAATATTCTTACAAAATATGCTGAAAGAGTATATTTTACAGTAAAAGCTGTAAAGTTACTAAATATTTTATCCATAGTTGTTAACTATGTTGTACTCATATAGTAAAGATGGGTTTTGTGATTTTAATTGATGTATTTATATCAAAGTATATTGAATAATAGAAAGTTTTTAAAAGATAAAATATAATAATTTAATATATTATTAATCTTTGAGTATATTTTTCTGTTTTTATGCTCAAATATATTTTATTTAATTTTTTCAAATACATCTTATTTATTTACTTTTCTTAATTAATTATTTTTTATGGTGACATTTGTTAACAATATATGCTAAGTTTAGCTGTATATTTAAACAGTAATCATATATATATATTTACACTGTGCATTCACCTCCTGTAGTTATATTTCTTTCTGTCAACACATATTTGACCCCCTTTACCCTGCCTACCTCCCACCTCCCCCACTCTCTACCCTCATAACCATTAGTCTATAGTCCATGCCCATGAGTCTCTGTTTGTTCGTGCTGTTCATTTGTTCTTGTTGCTTTTAGGTTTATATTCCACATATAAGTGATATCATATGATTTTCAACCTTTTCTGTCTTTCTTATTTTGCTTAATATGATTGTCTTAAGGTCTATTCATGCTGTCGCAAATGGTAGTATTCCATCTCTTCTTATGGCTGAGTAATATCCCACTGTATAGATGTACCACAGCTTCTTTATCCAATCATCTATCATTGGATACTTCTGTTGTTCCATGTCCTGGTCACCGTGAATAGTGCTGCTATGAACATAGGTGTGCAAATATCTTTTCGGATATGGGTTTTCAAATCTTTGGGGTAAATACCCAGTCGGGGAATTGCTGGATCATATGGTAGATCAATTCTTAGTTTTTTGAGGAAACTTCATAGTCTTTTCCATAGTGGCTGTACCTATTTGTAGTCCTACCAGCAGTGTATGAGAGTTCTTTTTTATCTGCATCCTCTCCAACATTTGTTATTACTTTTCATGTTGATTATAGCTACACTAACAGGTATGAGATGGTATCTTATTGTGGTTTTGATTTCCCAAATGGTTAGCAATGATGTGCATCTTTTCATGTGTTGGTCATTTGTATGTCTTCCTGGGAGAAATGTCTGTTCAGGTCCTCTGCCCATTTTTTGATTGGAGATATATATATATAATTCCCCCCCCCCACCACCAATTTGGATGGTTGTCTCTTTCCCTTGTTTATGGCTTCTTTTGCTAAGCAGAAGCTTTTTGTTTGAGGTAGTCCCATTCATTTATTTTAAGCTTTTACTTTCCTTGCCTTTGAGGTCAAATTCATAAAATCGTCTTTAAGTCCAAGGTCCTTGAGTTTAGTTCCTATATTTTTTTCTTTGCATTTTATTGTTTTAAGTCTTATATTCAGGTCCTTAATCCATTTTGAGTTTCAAATACATTTTAATGAATATTCTTTACTTCTAGGAAAGCTAATGTGTCTAATATTCAATTTAATAATACAGTTTTTAGTACCTTTTGATTTTGAGTTCATAATTTTTTATGTAAGGATGATTCACTATAGCAATTTATTACTGTACTTCTTGAGAATAATCTTTTGAGATGTTTTTAGTAAATATTGGTGATCATTAGATGTCAATTTATAGCATCAAATTTTTCTCCTTCCTTTTATTCCAGGAAAGATCCTAAAAATAATTAAGTGTGCTCTTCATATATTAGTAAGATCAACCACTATATAAACTCAGTGAAATATATGATCGTGAGCCCTTTCAGTGACCTCAAAATTCCAAATAGCCTCTTTCTTTCTTACCTAGACAATACAGTGCCTCCTTTCTTTGAGTATTCTTACTTAGGATAGCATTTTTTTTTTTTTTTTTACTGTTTTCCTATAAATAAGAAGAACATTTTAAAAGTGCTTACTTGAAAACTGGGAACCCATAATAGTTGTGTTGCATACCTTAGAATTTTATTTAACCTGATAGCTGGGATTATTTACTTTTTATGCATGTAGTAAAAGTGACAGCTAAATTAATTGAAGCCTTAGCAGTAGATTATCAGTCTCACCTTTCAATATATAGTCCCTCTAGTTGAAGAAGTCTTATATCTCCACAAAAGACTCAATATTCCTTGGACAATTGAAATACAACCATTAAGTGTATTTATTGCCTTCTTCCCACATAAGTGTAAGTGCTTCTCCAGTATAAATCTAGCAATTCTAACTTTCAGATAAAAGTCAGCTTTCTGTTTAGTTATCTGTAAAAACTTTAAGCCTACCCTGTCAGTGCTTGCTATTCATTTAATAACTTTGATATGTTATTTCTTACATATTCATTTTTGATGAGATATATTAAAAATTATCAAGGGACTTTTTTTCCGCATATACATAAAGATGCTAATACAGGGTCAACCTAATAAACTCCTTTTGCATTTTTGATGAATTAAAAAAAGTTTCTAACTTTCTTAAACACTAGCCAAAACAAAAAAGGTAAACATTATTTCAAGAAAAGTAAAGTAAAATAAAATAAAATAAAATAATGCCTTACTGAGGTAATTTGGTGCTACTGAAAATCTCAATTATTAATATGAGTCCATTTTAATAAAATATTTTAGAAGCTAAAAGAATTGCTTTACAATCTACTCCAAGAAGAGATTATATCTGTATGCATATGATAATGACATATATAGAATTTGATGTCTCAAATTCAGAAGGAATTTTGCATATAAAACTATGAGTCAACAAACAAATATATATTTATATTTTGAATGTTTCTTATATAGACTAATAAATGTTGTCATTGCCAGTACAACTTCTGTTATTTAATTTTTAAAATTTATGTATTTAACTAGTTTCAAGTATACAGTTTATTGGTTAGACATTTATATAGTTTATAAATAAATAAAGTTAAGAACTATCATCGAATTTCCAAGTAAAGGAGCATTTGAAAATTTTATTCAGTTGTTTATAAATCTTACATATATTTTAGCATAGATTCTATATTTTCTGGCTACTTGAAGTTTTCTTTGTTAAAAACTAGTGTTTTTTTTTCAAAAAACGCTTATTGATTTGTTTTTCTCAATTTGAAAATGCCTTCAATCCTGTGTCATTGAAGAAAACTTATTTATGAGATATGCAATACAAAAACTGTACAAGGACCTTTGATTAATAAGTGTTGTTGCCCGTATTATTCTCCAAGTCTAGAGAAATAGAAGGAGCTAATGGTATTATATAATCAATGCTTTCCAAATTTCTGTATGAATTTTCTCTTCTTTGTTTTAAACTGCTAATTATAATGGAACCTACACCATAACATGTCTATAATTTCTTTCTATATAATGTAGCTACAGGAACATCTATAGCCTTGGTTGCATCTGCAGTTGAGACACGTATCTATTATACTCTTATCTGGTCAAATACTGTTTTTTTTTTTTTAATGAAATATGATAAACAGCGTCATTTGCTCAACTAAAAAAGCTTTAAATATTCCTGGGTATATCAGGTCATAAGGCGTAGCCAGATTTGTATGTACTAGAAAAGACAACAACTAAGATTGGTCTTTGACTCTAATTGAGAAAGGCTGAATCAGTCATTTTGGGATAATACTATGTTTAAGTCACAGGGTATATGCACTCATGGATTCATATTGGTCAGTATTAAAATGAAATATAAAAGATAATTTAGATTTCTAGGCACATTGGTGATCTAACCCTGAGGCTAACTTGAGAACTCCAGAAGCAATAAATAAATTAAAATACATACATACATATATACATACAGTGCAAGAATAAAAAAATATAATGAAAATATAGTTGTCTCTATAATTCACAGATCAAGGATATGACATCAGGTATAAACAGATTCCTCTCAAAATTTTGGAACTATATCCACAATTGAGACAAAAGATTTATATTTCATTATTTGTATTTTTTGCTCTTAAACTTTATGATTTTCTGTTTTTATGTTATCTCATAATATTTGACTGTTAAAATGTTTTCACTAGTCTTTTTTTTTAATACTCAGACAGAAGCACATATTTATTGATTAAAATACTTAAATAATTATATTGCCCTTGAATGTGTATTGGCTAGCTAAGGTGAAGGATGTATAATAGCTTCTGCTTCAATATATCAATAAAAGTGGAAAAAATAAATCAATTAAGAAAAAAAAAATCTTTCTGTTATTGAATGTGGACCTTTTAAAAATTATTTTGATTAGGCCTAGTACAACTGAAAACTGAATGCAAAGTGTTTCCCAGTTATTTATTGTGACATTGGTGGTTTTTCTTCTTTTTCTACCATCTGAAGTACAGGTGCTTAAAATTTCAACATAGTGATGATTATAAGCTGACATTCAACTGATAGCCCAGCATGAATAAAGAACTTAAACCTTTATACACAAGAAGACCCCTCTGGGAGTGAGATGGATGAGGGGAATTAAGGGAGGTAGGCAGCCCTGGTTTAGAAAATGTGGAGATACCAAAAGATGTACAATAGCATTTCTTACCCAGAGATAAACACAGGCTCAAAAAGAGCTGAAATCTCAAGATTTCTTAGAAAACCCATAAAACAGACTTTTTTGATAACTATTTTGGCCTATTTCAGGGTAGATTATTCTCTATCATGGTTTTCAGCCAGGTAGATTACCAGAAAACAAAATTAAGTCTTTGTTAAATAAGCCATCTTCTATGGATGACCTTTTTTTTTTTTTTTCTTTCAGGAGTCATACCTTATTTTTTTTTCCCCAATGGCAATACATGCATACATAATTAATCTCCTGTGTGTAAGAGTGAGGAGAAATATTGTAGGTTTACATTTCTCTATTTAATTTTTTTCTATTTATGCTCATTAGGGAGATTGACTTGAAATATTCCTACACCATAGATACTTGCATTTTATTTTATGTATTTATTTGTTTGTTTTAAGTGTAATATTAGTCTTAGTGAAAAACTCTTTTTTAATCAGTGTGAAAGTATGTATAACATAGGAATATGTGTTGCTTATATGTTTGCTTATTTTTGAAAATAAAATAGACAGTGTTTTGCTATTTCTTTGTTTTGTTTTGTTGGCAGGGGGAAGATGATAATTTAACCTCGAAAACATTTTACTTTTATTTATTTATTTTTATTTAATTAATTTATATTTTAAGATTTTATTTTTTAATTTGTCCCCCTCCCCTCTGGTAACCACTAGTCCATTGTTCATGTCCTTGAGTCTCTGTTTGTCCTGTTCATTTGTTGCTGTTAGGTTTATATCCTACATATAAATGATACCGTGTGATTTTCAACCTTTTTGTCTGGCTTTAACCTTGAGAACATTTTAAAAGTGTACTAGAGTATTTTAGATTTCTATTTTGTATGCTGGGGTTTCTAAAATCTATGGTAAGAACGAGCCATCTGTCTGAAATTGTAAAGAAGGGTGAGCAAAGTACAAATAAGATTTTGAGAGAAAGACCATTTTCACATAACTTTTAATCCAGTATGTTGTAATTATTTTATTTCATTATTAGTTATAGTTGTTAATCTCTTACCATGCCTAATTTATAAATTAAACTATCATAGGTCTTAAGTATAGGAAAATGTAGTTTATATAGGGTTCAGTACCTATGCACATTATCAGGCATCTAATGGGGATCTTTGAACATATCCCATGTGGATAAGTGGAGAGGACTACTCTATACTTTATAGGTTAAATGTCTTTTTAACGTAACATCACTTCTCTATTAAAGCCTCCAACTCATATGCTCATTTTGCAATTATTAAAAAAAATTTGAATTATTTGTCTGTACTACAATCTATGCAATTGTTGTATCCATATTCCTATGAGTCAACCTTGATATGTCCTCTCTCTTATTCATTATATCTAAACAGTCAACTGGTTATTTTGTTTTCTAAATACAATTAGTCTCTTTATTTTTTTCCTGTATGGTCCTCTGTTATAGCTTATAGCTTAGAAATTGCTTTCTCTGCATTAACTTTGACCCTTCTATAAGCTATGCTAAGCAGTGGAGAAAAAAAGAATTGTTGAAAAGCAAAAATAATATGATTTTCTCACTTGAATCTCCCTGTATTGTATTCTCTTTTATCTTGGTGTAAGGGAAAACGTACCGTACCTTACATGGCCTGTGTTCTCCTACGTTGTGTGAATACCTTTCATTTCCTTACCCCAGTAGGCATGTGCGCCTCTTCTGTGCCTGTTCTTCAGACAATGACTTTCCATTCCAGTTTCCCTTTTGCCGCATAGAATTTGCATATGCTTAGAATAACCTCATCTCTCCCCATTTTTCTCTCTATTTCTTGTTCTCTCTTTACGTTCCTGGCTCAATGCTATATTTTGAAGGAAAACTTAGAACTAGATAGGACAGTCAGTCCTCAAGGCACTCACTACCATGGTACATATCTTAATTTGTAATCCTTTCCTTATCTGAATGCATATTGGCTACACCAGACATTTTCACTATAAGTACAAAGTTCATATAGACCTATAGCAGCCGTTTTATATGTTTTTATGAATAATGAAATGTATAAATTAATGCGTCATTTATTTCAAATACCTGAATTTGATGAATACATTACTTAATTTTTAAACGGTTTCTTGAGAATAAGTTTCTCTTTTTCTACCTTGGTAGAATACAAGCCTACAAACAATGGCCACGATAACATAATAACGATGGAAAGATAATAATAAGTAGTAAGTTATACAGTAATCATGAGACATGTGCTACTTGTCATAGAAACTGTCTGGAGTTTATATTACAGCTTTATGTAAAATTTCAGTTTAAAGAGTTGTTATTTTTAAACTATATTAAGAATTTATACTTTATACTTTTTAGAATTTATACTCAGACCTCTCTATATCATTATGAATTAATTAGCATAAATAAGCGAAAAAAGGTCTTCTAAAAAATAACCTATGCTTATTGTTTTCAAATGATGAAAAGATAGTAGTAGGCAGTGAGTAAAAATGCAAAGTGAATGTGGTACCACCTATACACACACCCCCACCACACACACACACACCGTGAAGCAAAGATTTTATAGTAAAATTATTTCACTGCATAAATCACATGATTTAGTTCTCATGGATAATTGTTCTATAATTTTTTTTAACTTATGTCTGATGTGATTTTGAAAATTAGGCCTGTTGTAGAAAATTTGGCAAGAGTCCTAATTATATAAGAATTACAGCTCATATAAGGGACACTGACTGTTTTAAAGGGGAACATGGGATTTATAAATTTGCCACAAATGAAGTTCTGTCTAAAAGATTTAATGGGACTGGGATGTGAACAAAAGACATTTGTTCTGTTTTTTTGTTTTTCTGACACCTATTTTATCAACACCAACGTTATTATTAAGTACCACGGTGGCTTGGAATCCCAGCATAAACATTTTACTCACACCTTGTGAATCCACCCGATGTGCAGCCTAAGTACAAACATGTGAAGCAGGAGACATTTGCCAGATGTTTGTCTATCCCTGTTGATTTTTTATACTCAGAGAAGGTGCACAATTTTATTACAGTTTTTCTGATTTAGAAAATCTTTCCTGTTTTTCAAGAGTAAATTAATTTTAGAAGCCACTGACACATCATAGCATATACTTCCTGGCAATTTTTTAAATGTTGTTTTAACTTGAGTCAAAAAATTTGACTAAATACACCAAAGGATAATATTCAGCTCTGCTAAGTAATATCTCAATATCTGAAAAGCATGTAAATATAATTGGAAAACCCTTAACATTGTTTTATAGTATGTGGTGGGCATAACTGGCTTAAATTAGATTAAAGCTGTTAAATGGTTTAGAATCAAGTTATAAGTAACCATAAATTTATATAGCTAGTTGAGACTATTTATTGTGTATATAGTGAACAAACTAAAAATAAAAAATTATTTATTCACTTAATATTTGATTTTTAAAAGGAAATTCAAAACTTTTTATAAGAATAACATGTTTCATGAACTAGCTAACTGCTTAGTTGTACTTTAAAGTTATTATTTTGCTGTTGTTGCATCATAATACTTTTGGAATTGGTAAAATACACATATATGATATTATAAGGTGAGATTAATTTTAGCATAAGAGTCATCTATTAAGCATAGGCATAATGTTACATATGCTCTATATTTATTATCATCAGTCTTCCATCAGCATGCAAAACATCTTCTCTTCACAAACTCTACACTGAGTTTTGAAAGTTTAGGTAAGCAAGCCAATATCACAGTCAGTGACATGCAATAATTATAACTCCAAAGTTCATGTTTTGTTCCACTAAGATGCTGCTTCCAATTATTTTTTATTATTTCTTCATAAACTTAAATTATCTATTTCAGTAAATGGAATTATGTATCATTTTACCGTCAGAAAGTTAAAGATGTAAATATAATTTAAAACCATTAAAATGACATCAGTGAGAAAGAGTAAATAAGTTATAATTTTAAGTAAAATTGATAAAAAAAAAAATAACCCAAAGAAGATGTAAAGAGGAGGAGGAAGGAGCAGGATGGGGATTACGGGTAGGAGTAGAAGGACAATGAATAGAAATAGGAGAAAATCAAGTAAAAGGCTGTTAAAATATAATAAAATCTGGTTTGTAGCATCCAGAAATCCATATGTTGGATGGACACTTATAGATATAAAATGTGATAATAATATTGATAATATTGAAGAACTTAAAATCCCTAATTGCTATTTCAGTCGTTATTTCACATTTTCCAGAATATTACTTTTACTTCTATGCCTTTATAAATACTGATTCTTTCTCCTGAATACACTGTAACTCAATCTCAGAAACTAGGAGCTAATTAGTTTTCTACAACGTATATGTATGAAGGCCAGTATTGGAAAGGTCTTGCATCTCTTCTTTGCTTTATTCAGATAGTTTCCTTAATACAAATGAAAATAAACTCCTTATTTGAAATACATTCCATTTGCTGATTCCAGTCTTGCACCTCTAATAAAATTTCTATTACACTTTACCATCAAACAAAATTTGCTTGCTAATTTATATTTGATCTCTTTTCTTTCTTTTTTTTTCCTACTCATTCTTTTTCTTTTCTTTTAGCTTTGAATATAAGTATGCCATCATGTATATTATTTTCAGTGAAGGTATGTATAGCTTATATTTTCCTTTAGCCTTTCAATACAGTGATCTTTATGTGTTCATTTTAATACTCTCATAGATTTTATGGTATCTTTCTGAAACATTAAAATTTATTTTTAATGGGAAATTCAAACATTGTATTTCAACCAAGACCTCTTATTGCCCCAACTCTTATTATATAAACTTTCCCAATATGACTCATCAAGTGACTACTACAAATTGGCCATTACAACAAATAAAATGTGGACATAATTATTATGCTAATATGAAAGTAGACATATGCTCCATTTGGGTACAAGTTAGGGAGACTTGGAATAATAGTGGATCAGCAAGATATTTTTTTCTCACCTAAAATATTTTGCTATCCAGTGTTAGTGATATACTCTATGAAATCTTTGGCCTGGAGGATGAACAACAGGTTAGTGAAGAAGGAAACAAGTCACATAATCACTATGATGATAAATTTTATGTCAACTTGATTAGACTAAGGTGCCCAGATTAAACATTTGTGGGTATGTCTTTGAAGGTGTTTCTGAATGAAATGAGCATTTAAATTTAGTGAATCAATAAAGTAGATTGTCTTCCCCACTATAGATGAGCATCATCCAATATGTTGAGGGTGTGAATAGAGCAAATGTGGAGAAATGAAAAATTCACCCCTTTATTTCCTACCTCACTACTTGAACTGGTATATCTCATCTTATCTTCTCCTGTCCTTGAACTAAGATTTAGATAATCAACTACCTTGATTTTTAAGTCTTCAGACTTGGAAGGAATTTTACCACCAGCTTTTCATGGTCTCTAGCTTGCAGACAGGAGATCATGAGACTTTTTGGTTTCCATACTCACATGAGCCAGTTCCTCATAAAACATTTATCCATGTCTGTCTGTCTGTCTGTCTGTCATCTGTCTATCAGCTATCTACCTTCTGTTTCTCTGGAGAACTCTGACTAATACCATCACCTAACCACACATCTTTATAAGTGAAGCTGAAACATGTAGTCATAACTCTGAGCAGCCATGTGTCTAGGTGAATATTCCTTTAAATTGAAAAAAAGAAAAACGAAACAACTTGAAAATTAAAATTAAAATATATTTAGGCAATCAGACAGGACAGTAGGTCTTTTATCCTTTAAAGAACGAAACATGATAATGCTAAAAAACGCCATGAGTGAACACGACCATCATTTAAAAGGCATTAAACCTTCAAAGAAGCACTAAAATGTTGACTGTGCACAGTGAGCAATAAAGAGATTTAAAAAAATGAAAGAACCATTTGTGATAGGAAGGATACATTCGAGGGACTTCAATATAACTTCAACATCCAATACATGTTTTAAAAGAGAAGAATACAGGGAATGATAGACACCTTATATTTAAGTAGAGAGCTGCTGAGCTTTTTCCTGTATTATTATAACCATGAGTCGTTTTCCTGAAAGTGCACACTAAGTGAAAAGCAATAAATATCACATTAAATCCACACCTAGGTATATTTAGGGAAGTTGCAAGCCATTGAGGGTAATTTTTTTAAAGCTTCTAGAGAGAAAGATAGATTATCTAAAGGAAAACAACTCTTACATTGACAATAGATTAGTAATCATGTAAAGTAGATATAAGCAGACAACAAAATAATAGCTTCAGATTACGAAAGGAAAATCAGCAGAATTGTAGTCTGAGTGAGAGTGTACATTTTGTCAGAGAGCTTACAAACAACAGATTTTATGAAAAAAAGTTAAGATTTTACTTTACCAATAACAAAATATAAACACAGTCAAGAATTGAGACAAAAGAATAAATGGTAAGCAAATACACTGCAAAGCACCTAAACATTATTTATTTGTAAAATTACAGTTCTGAGTTCAAAACATTTGAATAATTTAGGGGCTAAAATTCTCTACAACTGAAAGATTTTTCTATTGCTGCTCTAATTAATTGTACAAATTTATTTCACAGTTTTTTGTGTCGGAAATTCAGTCAATGTCTCAATGTGCTAAAATCAAGGCGTAGTTGAGTCTGTGTTCCTTGCTAGAGATTTTAAGACAATTCATCTCCTGATCATTCGGGATTGTTGGCAGAATTCAAATATTCTCAAGTTGTAGGACCAAGGTTCTTTTTTTGCTGGTTGTCAGATGAAGGTCATTTCTACCAATTAGGCCATTAAATCCCTTTGCTGTGTTTGCCTTCCATCATTTTCAAAGCCAATAAAAGGCTTGTCAAATTCTTCTCACATCACATCATTTAGACCTGTTAGTATTCCACCTCCCTTTGACTTCTCCCTTTTGACTTTCTATTCCATTAAAAAAAAAAACAAACAAACACAAGTGATTCTATTGGATCTGTTCAGATAATATTAAATAATCTCTGTTTTAAGGAGGTGATTAACAACTTTGATTCCAGCAGCAACTCTTTTCTTTATCATTTAATGTTAATGTATTTACAGGTCCCAGGATGTGGGATGTGGACACCTTTGTGGGGAACATTATTCCGTCTGCCACCATGACAATAATAAGAAAACAATAAGATGAAGAACTGCCCCAAAGCTAGTAAAAACATGCTCATGTCCTTCCATTTTTTAGAAGAATTATGAGATAGTGAGTTGTTTCAGATTCGAGAAAATAATTACATTTTAATGTGAAAATACAAGTATATTTATATCAACACAAAAATGACATTACTTTCTGTATTATTTTCTTATTAGACTAATTGGTTGCATTTAATATAGTTAAATACCATTATCTATCTCTTTGTAACACATACTCTTCATTTGTTTCTTGTGGACAGGTACACTTGTTTTTTCCTGTTATATCACTTATCATTCTTCTTTTGTCTCTTGTGTCCACTATCTCTACCTCTACTACCCAGGTAATTTTAATGTATTATAATGTTACTTAGAAAAAACGTAGTCTTGGCCTAAAAGACCTTAACTAAAACCACCTTGTTTCGTATTTCATCTATGTTTTGAACAGAACTATTATAAGTTTTTAAAACTACCTCAAAATAGTTCGGCTTCAGAACATTCATTTCTGCTTATTCTTCTGGCTAAGAATAATATTAGTTTTATAATGAATCAATCTTTCAAAATATTACCTATTCAAACATTTCTTTATCCCATTATCTACTGCAAACACTACCTTGATTACTATCTCCTTACTTTGCCCTATATTTTCTCAGATTTTTTATTATCTGATGTTTTGTAATATTTCTGTGTTTTTTCCTGTATTTCTCAAAAATGTAAACTAATCAGTATTGTATGCTTAATTATTACAAAGGTATCTGGTAAGTTTCTGACACTAAACGGCTATCGAATGATGGAGATAGAAATGAACGATTCTGAAATTAAAATTATGAAAATAAACCAGGGTCTAGATTGTTTAGAACTCAGTAACAAAATACCATTTCCTACAGAAGTAAACCAAGATTTTTGATCAAAAGAAAAATTAAAGTAATTGATTATAAATCATTTAATAAATAAAAATTTATGAGTTCTTAGCAATGAAATTGTTCTGCATGAACCTGTACATTTGTTAAAACCAAACTTTACCTTAAAAAAGAGTAAATCAATGTATTTAATTAAAATAATCATTGAGGAAGTTGGAGGATCGCAAGATATAATATAGAACATGAAAAAAATTTATTATAAATATAATAGAAGGGAACAGAGAAAATAGTTGCTTGCCTAAGTAACTTTGGAAGTCAGTGGAGTCAAAAACTAATGGCATGGCAGAACTTCCATTTTTTTGTGTCTTCTTCAATTTCTTTTAATAGTGTCTTGTGTTTTTTAGTGTATAGGTTCTTCACATTCTTTGTTAAGTATATTCTTAAGTATTTTGTTTTTGTTGCAATTGCAAGAACAATTACTTCTTTTTTCTTTTTTCTGAAAATTTATCTTTAGTATAGAGGAACACAATCAACTTTTGTATATTGACTTTGTATCCTGTAACTTTACTATATTTGTTTATTGTTCTTAATTTCTTTTTTTTTTTTGGTGGAGTCTTTAGGGTTATCTATATAAAGAATCATGTCATCTGTAAAAAGTGACAGTTTTACTTATTTATTCCCAGTTTGGATGTCTTGTTTTATTTTTTGATCTTAGAGTTAAAGCTTTCAGTTTTTCACCATTTCGTATGATATTAGTTGAGGGTTTGCCATATATGGACTTTATTATACTGAGATACTTTAATTCTATACCATTTTATTGAATGTTTTAATCATAAATGAATGTTATATCTTATCAAATGCATTTTCCTGCATCTATTGATGTTAAATGATTTTTATCCTTTATTTTTATAATATGATTTATCACACTGATCTTTTTGCATAGTTTGAACCATTCTTGCACCTCTGGATTGAACTTCATTTGAGAATGATGTATTATTTATTGTTTTTTTCATGTATTGTATTCCATTTGATAGTATTTTGTTTAGAATTTTGCATCTGTAGTCATCAGAGATATTGGCAATTTTCTTTCTTTGTGTGTTATCCTTGTTAGGTTTGATTCAGGGTAATGTTGGTCTCATAAAGTGAGTTAGAAAATATTACCTTCTTAGTGTTTTTGAAAGAGTTTGAGAAGGACAGGTATTAAACCTTTCTTGAATGTTGAATAGAGTTCACTAGTGAAATTATTTGCTTCTAGACATTTATTTTGGGGAGGTTTTTGATACTTTTCATACTCACGGATATTTGAGAAAAAATAACATATATGCAGATGTCAGTTGTCATTTGCCATTTTTCCAGTTATCCAGCAGGAGAACTTCCTTGATTAAAAAGAAAAGAAAAAAAAAAAAAAAGGAATCACACGTTCTCAGACCACTGTTGTGCTGGCACTTTTGACAACCCCAAAAGGGCCAACCATTAAATTTTCAGAAAATTCATGAGTCAGTTGTTAAACATAGCCATTATTAAGAAATAAATTATATAGTTTACAGTGAAATAAATGATATAAAACAGAGGCAATAAAATCCCCAAACACCAATTTCTAATTACTTAATTTTTATCATTTTCTATGCCCTTGAGTTTATTTACATCCATGTGTCTGCAGGGCAGAAATATTATATAATGGTGTTTTATGGCACATTTCTTCCCTTCTGTATATTTAATGACACCTAAGTAGTAGCTTCAGCTGTCCATAGTAAGAGTCTTTACACCACAGAAATAGACAAAAGCAGCTACTGACCAACATATTATTTATAGCTTTATGTCTTATATTGACTTAAGAAAGTAATGGTAAAATATTAATAGACATATTTAATTTAAAAGTATGTCATATTTGAAGCTGTGACAATGTGAATAGCATAAAAATTGAGAAACTATACTTCTAGTTTTTATAACCTATTACCCGGTTCAAAAAAGGGGCTGACACCATTGAAAAATAAGTGGAGTCAAAGATACACCTTCATTGTTTCACTTTTGTAATGCTCTTTAATGTTAAAAAATATATCATCCAGTGTTCTTATTGGGACTATACTTATTCATAAATTGCAATCATAATTAGGCTAAAGATAGAAGCATTTAACAAATAAATAATCAAAGCCTCTAAGAGAGAAAATTAAGAAAACAAAATTCACAATAAAACTATTTTATGATCTGGAAATTATGTGTTGTGAATCATTTATATCAAAAAATATAATAATCATATACATCATAATTTCAAAGTACCAGTTTTAAAAATTCCTCTTGCATCCTACTCATTCTGAGGCATTCAAATTGGTTTTATTATAATTTTCACAAAAAAAGTAAGTTCTTATATAAAGACATTTTCTTTTTGGTACATGTTAATTTGATATATATGTGTATACATTAGCTACTTATTATTTTTCATGTGTACATTTCCATTCTGTTATGACCTTTGACTTTGAAATAAATTGTATTCATTCATTCTGATATTTCAAACTACATAATTATCTAATGCAAGAAAGCACTTCTGCTATATTCCAGATATTTTGGTTGATCTTTTAAAATACTTACCAATACCCTCTTTATAATGTAAAAGCATAAACTGGCTGCCCTTGGAGCTTCATTTGTCAAAAATGCATTAAGGTGACTCTTAGTGGAACATTTTCTTTCTATGTTTGTGCAAAAGTAGAGGATTAAAAAAAAAAAGTATGTTTATGTGTGTGTGTGTGCCTGCTGCTAAAAAGTGATGATAGTTTTTCTAAAAATCACATAACTAGATATGTATTTCAAATATTGTTGCATTTTTCAATGAAGATATTTTAACTCTAACCTATTAGGAAAATACAGGGAATATATAATCATATGCTAGAAAAATAGAACTCTAATGTCACTTTTATAACTATCCATTTAGGTTCTGTATGGGTAAGAATGACATATCTTTTCCTCAGATTTGACAGTCATACTTTCAGTAGATTTTAAAATAGTAAATAAGCCATCCTCTTTCAGCTGAATGTAAAATAGGAGTTACATACATTTATAGGATATGCTTTCATTGCTCTGTGTTTCATATCTTTTTATTTGAAATTGTAATCATCCTTCAGTAGACTTGTTCTGTCAAAACCATATCATGGAGCATTTTGATTGCTCAAACCTAAAAGTATTCAAGGACTACTATTTAAAAACTCTTCACAAATAAACTAAAAGTTGTCTTGAATAACTGGTGAGAAAAAATATGTAGTGTATATATATATATTATATATAATGTTATGGCTATAGTTAAATCAGTAAGCAAAATTACTTTAGATCCAATTTTATGTTTTATTTGCATGCTCTCTGCTATCTTGCTCATCACTAACACTTAAATCTTGAGGTTTTAAGTTTTATCTTCCAGATCAACTATCTGATATCCATATGACAATTGAAACATTCTATACGCGTCCACACCCTAGTTTAATCGCCTACTGTCATTTATTCAATGCCTTCACAGTAGACCCTCTTAATTTGAACTTTTCTCATGACTAGACCTAGGTGGCTTTGTTGCTTAGCAAATTTCTCTCTGAGTGTTTGGAGAAGTCTGAAGTATAGCCATTAAGTCCTGTACTCCTAAAGCCTTATTCTTTCCTTTCACTTAATTTACGGAGATTATAACCCTGAAGAATAATTATATTATCTCAGCTTCAAAATTTCTTACATCTATTTTTTTTCTTTCCTATTCTTTAGTCCACGGGTAGTGATGCTCTTTTTCTAATTGATCCCTTCCATTCCTGGACTCTAGTTGCATATGCGTCTGTGCTGGTGATGTGGGAGGAAATGTCAGTGGAAAGGGGGTATCAGGGTTGCTTGGCTTCAGAGGAAGGTGGAAGTGTCTCTTCCTGGCATTGGAGCAAGTGGCATTTGGGAGAGAGCAGAAACAGATGGTGACTTTGAGAAAAAGGACATGATAAAGTCTCTTCTTCATAAAATAAGCATGATTTGAACATGAAAGCAAGAGGGTTAACAATAAATATGATTGGCAACTTCCAAGCGATGGTACATGGCAAATATTGATCAAGCACTTGATTGCAGATGTGCAAAAAATAGAAAACACAGCTGAAGTTTCCTGTCCATAAATTTAGGCAGAAATAAAAATGTGCTTTTAGTGCCTAAGCAGAACGATTGTTCACAGCTCATCTCAAAAAAACAAAGCAATAAACACTTGAAAAAGTAAGAATTTTTTATAAGAAAAGATATATGTAGTTTAAATTTATAATCAAAATAAGTTGATATATGTTATTTTTGCTTAAACTGTTTACTATAATTCTGCGTAAAGAATGATTGTATAACATATAATACACCCAGGGAGAATAAAGCAAGGTTTATTTATTTTTTTAACCAGGTTGTCTTTTTAAGTAGCCAAACCTTGATACGACTTTAAGTTTCATGTTTATGTTTTCATGTATTATCTATCATTTTTATACCACATCTGTTTTTTCTCAGAAAGAAAAATGAATATTCAGTGTTTTTATGCTGTTCTCTATTCTGTTTCTCCCGTACCTGTTACAATAATTTAGAGCAAATAGCATTTTTAAAATGTATCCTACTGTATACATTTCAATCTTTCAATTAGCCTCTATTTGGAGTTCTGTCAATATTTGACATTATCTACTAGTTACATCAAAGGAGACTATTAAGGCCCCCTACCTACTAGCTGTATGGTTTCCCCCAATTTCACACCCCCAAACTTGTCATCTATTGATTTAATGTACATTTTGCACTGTAATCTTATTCAAGCATTATTTATACTATCTATTGGTGACTCCTAAATGTTGAAATAAAAATGAAGGTCCTTAAAGTGTATAATTATGTGATATCTGTCAAGCAGTGTAAATATCACATTTCTCTGTGATATCTGTGTGAGAATATTGCCAGTGTCAAAGTCTAATGAACTTCTTCCTATTCTCTATTAGTAATACAATCTATATAATATTTGATCAGTTTTATATTTTAATAACATAGATTTTAAACAGTTGACATATTCTTTTGCATTGTCTTCATTTTCTGTCAAATAATAATTCGCTCTTAAGATTCCTATTTGTTGTTTTTCTCTTTTTGTCCCAGTTTTCCTGAAAGAGAATGCTTGCTTGTTAATTCCTTTGATCAATTTACAACCCTCCTGTTTTAAGTCCACTCTTAGTGTCTTTTTAATTTCAATTCTTTCTGGATTTTTCCAACATTTTTCCTAAAGTACGTACCTAAACTTTCTCAGAAAATATGAATTTAATGTTTTTCTAATTCATTCATGCTTAAAAAATGTGCTTAGTTTACCCACATAATTTATCAGAGTAATAATGTCTAAGTTCAAAATAATCTTTGTTGTATATTATGAAGATTTTTTGTCTTCTCTAGCATGGAGCAGTTCTTATCAAAAGGCTGATGATGCCAGATAGATTCTGTTCTTATACATTCTCTGTTGGTATATTTGTTTTCTAAAATGATAATTCATCTGAGGTATACAGGTTGGTATTTATTTTTTATTTTGATCAGCACAATATATTTCCTTTTATTCTAAAACATTGTTTTCTTCAGCGTTATTATCTCCATGATAATTTCTTTCCTACCCATTCCTTCACTCATTTTTGTTTTTATTTTTGTTTACAGTTTTTTTTCAGAATCTGTATTTGAATATTAGCTTCCTGCAGTTTTTCTATCTATGTTGTATTTTCTTTCAAATACTTGTCAATTTGCTTTATACTCTGAAAAATTAATTTAGGTTTACATTTTAGCCTTTCTATAGAATTTATCATTGTAGAAATCATAATTTTATTTTTCAATAGATGTTTCTTCTCTAACTCTCTCTCTTTTTCTGCCTTCTTTTCCCCTCTCCTCCTTTTTCTTCTTTTCTATTTGTTTCTGTAGAATTACTTCCAAAATCCATCTAAATAAAGTATTTTATTTTTTCTTTCATGTAGGTGTCTTCCAAGTTCTTATTTTATCTTGATTTTTATCCTTCATGTTTTCAGCTTTTGTGATATAACTGATGACTGTTTATGTTTAAATTTAAATTAAAAGATAATTATTTTAGATTGATGGCATTTCCTTAATTTGTTCTTTCATGAGTATAGCTTCTCCAGAGGATCTCTCCACTGATCTAAAAATCCAACCTTTATACTTTCATTTTAAAAATAGTCTTGTATATCTCACAATAAATGTTATCCTTTCAGTTTCTTTAATATTAGTTATCTTCTTTAATACAGGATCCACCACCATTTTACTTTAAAAAGTAGGGCTCAAAAGCTATTACTGCTCCTTTAATTTATTAACCATTTTGAAAAATCTACAAGATTTTACTTCTTTACTTTGTAGGTTATTCTTAAATATGTATTTTGCTTTGAACTTTGAATAGATTTCAATAGCTGCCTCTAAGCTCCATGGAACAAGCTCAAGACGTGAGTGATCATATACCTTTTTATGAAAATTTTACCCAGTGAACTATGAGATAAAATTTATCATCACTGAGGCAAAGCAGATGACATAAAATGTAGGATACTGAAGTAGACATGTGGCAGAGTCGCATTTCTATAACTGTCTACAGGAGGAATTTGGTATGAAAAGATACCAGGAAGAATTTTCCTGTGGTTACTATAATCTATGGTGTTCTATACATGTTTTTATACATATCATCTTTTAGAATATTTTCTTTGTTATCAGTTTAAATTTCCTTAAATACCAAGTAAAATGTAACTTTTAGGAAAGAACACTTGAAAATCTTTTTATAAAATAAAAACTCATTGAAGATACCATCTTGCCTATAAGATTATAACATATTAGCATTTTTCAGTATTTTATAGAAATTATGTCATTAAGCAGATTGAAAGGAAAAAAGAATCATTGTACAAATAAATATGGTTCTGTGATTTGTTTCCGAATTGGTATAGCAGAGAGGCATGTTATGTAATGTGCATAGGTTTGCCAAGAAAGCAGTTTATTTGAATTGTAACTCATTTTTACTATTAAAGATTTCTTACAAAGGAGTCTGTCCAAGTAATCTATTATGAGATATTTTGTCATTAAAATTAAAATAAATCATGGATAAAGATAATATATTATGAGATCAACTAGTATAGATTTTAAATTTATCTATGATAATCTGAAGTAAGTTTTTTTTCCTTCAAAGTGATTCCAGTGAAATCTTACTAGAAATTTTATAAAACTCAGGGTTAGTTTATTTTTATATCTACTAATTTACATTTTCAGTTTATTTTTATATATACTAATTTGCATTTTCCTTTTTTGATGGTTGAAAAAAGAGCTATGGCATAATGATAGTATATATAATTCAGTATAATACATATGATAATATATATTGTAATGGGATATTTTAGAAGGGGTCTTAATTGTCTCCTATATCAAACTCCCTCCTAATGCCAAATACTACGTAGAACATCTAAAAATTTTTTTTGAGGGATAAAACACATTTTTAAAATTTTTTATATGCCTTTAAAATTTGACTATATAAAATATGTTTTATTTTAATATGCCATCAATATATTGTTTACTATGAGGTTTTTATGAACACTGTTATTTACTTATTAACTTCTGGTTAAGAGATCTTTTACTGTTATTGTGTCTTTGCTATTTTGTCATTAAAAATTTGTTGATAGTATAAAGTTGTGTACTCTAATTAAGATGGTTTATTTGCAAATATGAATGAAACCATCGCTTTGTTTTTAGCAACATATTATCGACAGTAATTTGAAAGCATCATGAATCAGTTTATTACTCAGGAACTGTTTATTGAGCACACACTATTTGCCCTGCAGCTTATAAATTGCATTCTGAAAATAAAGATTATTTTCAGAATGCAATTTATAAGTCTTAACCATATTGGAGGAATGTTAGAGAAACCATTTGTGCTAAAACTATCTAAGCTTATTTATGATTTATTGAAAAAGATAAAAAGTTGAAGTAGATTCTGTTAAATGGCATGCAACAAAATTTCTAACATTCAGTCAATATTGTATAACATGTAATGTTGGCAGATATATTCATAGTGGTACATATTCACATGACATTGTATTAAAAAACTACTAATACCTCTCCACATACAGGTTCTGGGTTTTATTTTTATATGAATTTTGATACTAAAAATCATTTGTATATTTTTAGCCCCTTTTGGAAACCCTAAACACTTTGTCATTTAAACTTGAGGAAAATATTTGTTGAGTAATCATTTGATTAGAATAACATTTTTGAAACTCTATTTACAGATAAAGTACCAGGCATCCTTGAAAATATATTTAGTTTTGCTGCTTCAGTGATGAAGTTTCACATATCATCATGATTCATTGTATCACTTTTGGCAAGCACCATGGTTAGAAACATCCTTAAAATATTTAAATATGTTTTACTTGTTCTTTAATAGACAATATTTTAATAAGGTTCAAGAGATTGATTCAACAAACTTTTAAGTAGCTGTGTCAAAGGGTTGAAAACATATGCAAAATTATGTTTTCAATATATCGAACAAGTCATGAATGGGCTATGCTAAAATGAAAATTATGCTAAAATGAGTTTTTTGTTTTTTTTTCAGTATACAACATTCTGTTTATACTTGGCTTTTGGGACATGATTTGTTTTTGTTTTTTCCTACCAAAGTTGCAAGAAAATTTTTTTTCAAGCAAAAATTTCTATTATTTTATTTTATTTGTTTGTTTATTTAAGTTCAGCCCAGCTGCTGCTTTGAGAGAGGTCTAGATAGGAACGAGTTAGGGCTCAGATGTTCTATTTAGAGATATAAAATAGTACTCTAGTCAAGAATAGGTAAAGGCTTGCTAAGATGGCATCCATTAGGTTGCAGGTAAGTGAAAAGATTTGAGCTATATTTTGCAGATAGAATCAATAGATGTTTAGGTTTCTCAACTTAGTAACTCATATAAATTGGCACTAAACATTAAACTGCAATGCCTGGAAGTGTGTGTGTGTGAGTGTGTGTGTGTATTTGTGTGTGTATTTGTGTGCGTACATGTGTGCATGCACGTATGTGCATGGATATGTGCATGTGCACAAACATGGATACACAAAAGATAGAAAATATAGAGTATCTTAATGGATATTTTAATTTGCATAACTCTGAGATATCTAAGAGGATATATCAATAACATAGTTAAAAATTTAAATCTAAATTCACATCAAATACTTGAAGTGGAGAGAAAGAACATTCAGAATGTTCAAAATAGGGAAGAGAGTTAAGAAAAGAGATCTCAGATCTAAACCACAGAGATCTGATATTTAGAGTTGTTGAGAGGAAAAAGAGAGAAAAAATGTTAAATGTCACAAAAGATAAGAGGAGAAACAGTAGAGTGTAATTTTAAAGAATCAAGGGAGGAAAGTTAGGATAATAGAAATGTGTCTATAAATTTATTATAAGAAGGGTGATGGCAGCTTAGGGAAGTGCAATGTCAGCAACATTTTAGGGGGAAAAAGTAAATTTATAGTGTGTTGAGTACTATGTGAAAAGAGAGGCAATGTGTATAGATATGTCTTTCAGTTAGGAGGGAAAAAAAGTTTCATAAAATTGAGAAGTGGCATCTCTGAATAGGGGAGAGAAAATGAGATCTAAGGCAAAAGTGAAGCATGGACATTTGAAGTTGGATGACAACATGGACAGTTTTATTATTGGTTATGAGAAGATGAATGAATACCAATCTGGTGAAGTCTTTTTGTATAAGTGTGAATATAAAGATATATAATTTGCAAGTGATGAAACGGAGTTTTGAGTATGTGCGGGAAAAAAGAAATGGTGCAAAATAGTCATTGCAGAAAAAAGGTATTGAGCTTTCCAGGAAAGGTTGTAAAAACAAAGATATCAGATTATGAGTTTTGTATAACACATGGAGCATGTGTGCATATAGGTTCAGGTGGCATTAAAGATTTTCCATGCAAGGTAATCAAGTGGTGGGCGGGGGTGGGATGGTGAAAAGAAGAGATGAAAGGGTAGGAAAGAAGAGAAGAAAGAGGAGCAGAGAAGTAAGAAAGGGAGGCAAGTAGAGGGAAGGGAAAGGAGGAAAAAGAAAAGGAAAAGGAAGAGAAAGAAAGAGAAGAAAAGAGATATATATGACTTTTGGACTTGGAGAGTGAAATGTCATAAGCAAACCATTCCGTGTGCATATTGATTAAGGAGACAGAAGACATACAATGTGTCTGTTTTGGGAGCATTCAATTGAAGTGCTCAAGAAGATCCTACAGCAGTGATGCACGAAAGTAAATGAGGTGAAGGATTGCAATCGAGGGTGTATTCTTATGGTCGAATGTGAAATACAAGATATTAGAGATTGGACAGTTTTGTGTAGCAACAAAGTTTAGATAATTGAGGTCCAATAAAAATATAATGTGAGCTATATATGTTAACTTAAAATTCCTAGTAGCTATAATAAAAATAAAAAGAAACAAGTGGAATTAAATGTAAAAATGTATTTTAATCAGTAGATCAAAAATATGATTCCAACAATCTACCGATATAAAAAGCAATGAGACTATCTACATTCTTTTATTCATACTAAGCCTTCAAAATTTATTGTATATTTTATGCTGAGGTCATGGCTCAATTCATATTTTTTACTACAAATAATTACTTGTATTTAAGTTTTATAATATTTAAAGTTGAAAAATAAGATTTACCTGCCTAATTGTTCTAAGCATTTAAAGATAGTTCAATCACTGAGTCAATTATCATTTTTTAAAAAAATATTTATATCCATACCCAAGTATTCCATCTGTTTGGAAGAATTTATTTGATTTTGGAGAAGATGCATTTCTGTTTCAAAATTAGGCCCCTTTAAATTAATTAAATTTGCCATGTCTTATATAATCTTAGTATTACAAACATCAAATTCAAAAAAGTATTTTATAAATTGAACAATGACTCTAAATTTATCAGTATCAAAAAATGCCATTTTTAGCAGTCAATTTAAATAATTCTGTCTATTAAAATTAAAATCTGAACATGGATTTATGTCAGAAACTATACAAAATTACTTTTGACTTATAAAATGGAAAGTTTCCATTTCAATACAAGTTTTCATCTGTGTTCAGCTACGTCACCGATAAAATTTTCTTGAAGCTTCAAATTTAGCTCATTCTAACTATGTATGATATCAATTAAGAAAATATAAATTACTGTGACTGTCTTGTGTTATTGAATATTTGGCAAGCATTCCTTTTGTTTCAAAAAGAACTTGAATTAGAGTTAACGGTACATAAATCACAAAATGCTTCTGTAACTTAACCAATGAGCATTGGCAAAGGATAAACTCATTAAATTAATTTTCTTCTATGTCAGTAGTTTTATAAACTGGAAATAATTCATAGCATTTATGTGAACATGTTAAAAGCTGTAACAGTTTTATCCATGATACTTTTCACTTGGACTTTGGTACTATTAGAAAGTTCTTGTAATCTATAATTGGTGACAATTCAAGATCTTTTGACTTTTGTAAAATATTATTTTATATTTTCTCATATATTTATAACAAAATATTTGTATTGAAATAACAATTTAGCATTTCTACAACTAAAAGTGTATGCGTGTATGTTTGTGTGTAAGATTCCAAGATGATTTTATAGCCGGACAGTTACAAGCTCAGAACCTCTTAAAAGCATTTAAAAATTTTTTGTTGGACGTTTAGTTCTTATTTCAAGGGCCTAATTTTACCCATTTTTTTTCTCTTAATAAGAAACATCTAATCAAATTTACTATAAATGATCCTAAATATTGTTCAATTTATTATGTTTTAAAATATGTTATACCATGAGTTCTTCATTTGTTTTGTTGCAGCAAATTGCAGATCCTATACATTATGGAATTTACAAAAAAAAACCAAACCAAAACAAAACAAAACAAAAAAAAGGACACTAGAAGCGTTATTTTTTATTTACTATTGTAGTTGTACTAGCTTCTGCTTCCCCACTCAATCTGCATGATTAGTGTGCTTTGATTTTAAACTAAAATAAGACAGTAAAATGCCAGAACCACTCAATGGGGAAAGGAGAGTCTCGTCAACAAATGATGTTGGGGACACTGGGTATCTCCACGTGAAAAAATGAAGTTTGAGTCTTATCTTATACCACATACAAATATTGACTCAAAATTGATTAAAGACTTAAATATCGAATCTAAAATTATAAAACACTTAGAAGAAAACATTGGACTTTGCAGATTCTTTCTTGGATGTGACACCTAAAAGCACAGGCATCAAAAGCAAAAACAGATAAATGGAAGTACACAAAACTTAAAAAAAAAAATTGTATTCCAAAGGACATACAATCAATAGTGAGAAAACAATCTATAGAATGGAAGAAAATATTAGCAAGTCATTCAACTGATAAGGTCAATATTCAGAATATATACAGAACTCTAAATTTAATGACAAAAATATTAAATAACCTGGTTTAAAAATGAGCAACAGGCTTGAATAGGCATTTTTTCAAAGATGATATACAGATAGTCTACAAATGTTTGAAAAGGTGCTCAACATCACTGTTAATATTTTCTGATGTAATTTTTGTTTTGTCTATGTCCAAGTGATACCACTATTTATTATGTACATTATGTGGTATAAACTTAGCATCATTACTAAATATCCTTACATAATTAGCATTCAGTAAATATATGTTGAACTGACTTTCATCTAAAAGCTTTGTCATTTGAATTTTCTTGGGCTTAAAGACACATGTCTTGGATTGCTTGACTGGAGATTTATTAAACCATGTTATTAAACTCATGCTTAATGTTAAGTAAAATTGCACAAATAGTTTTATTATTTATTTATTCAAATCATTTTTATTTAGTGATTAGTTCCAATTACAGGTAGGGCCGAAATCCATTTTAAGCATGCTGGCAAACAACTGCTCAGTATAAAAGCATTTTTTTTTCTTTCTGTTCTATGTTTATGCGTGTGCTTTTCTTTTTTTTTTTTATGATTTTGAGCAAGATGCTTAAGTATGAAGATAGTGTTCATTTACAAATGAATAGTAATGGGAATAAAGTTTAAATTCTATTCAATATACAATTAATACTTCAAGTTTTAGGTATCACATTTCCAATTGTAGCTTATTAAGAGTGAGGTGGAGCCCTAATACAGTTGACCCTTGAATAGCACAGGTAAAACTGGTTGGATCCACTTATATGTGGATTTTTTCAGTGAATAAAGTCGGCCCTTCACTTGCATGGGTTTTCCATCCATGGATTCAACAAATGTAAGATTGAAAACTGTATTTTTTTATTTCAAACCTCAGTTCCTCAGCTGTGGATTCCCAACTGGAGATCAAAAACACTCTTTTCAATCTGCGGTTAGTTGAGTCCATTGATTTAAAGGCCAATTGTAGTTAAATTTTTGGGGACTCAAAAAGTTATACATGGATTTCTAACTGTATAGGAAACTTGGCACCCCTAATCCCCGAGTTGTGCAAGAGTCTATTCTATATAGGATTACTGCCCACATAAAAATAAGTCAGAGAACTAACTAACTCTCTTTCTGCCCTGTGAGGATTCAGCAAGAAGTAGGAAGTCTGCAGTTTGGAAGATACCTTCCACCAGAACCCAATTATACTGGCACCTAATCTCATTCTTCCTTCTAACACTTGAGGACCTCTTTGAATCCTCATACTAATACAGAATACCTCATACTTTAATTTAGTTAAAGCAAATCAATGCGTATTATTATAGTCTGGATGTCAATATAAATGCTATATGTGTGTGTGTGTGTGTGTGTGTGTGTGCGCATTTAAAAACAGATTAACGTGACAAGAATCTTCAAATAAAATCTATGTGAAGTGGATCACAAAGATAGTTGCTAAATGATTACAATGTAAATGTAATAGTGTGAATATTAATTAAGTGTTATATAAACAACTAGCTCATTAGGACCAGTATGTAGAGGAATTAAGAAGCTTTAAGAAGAAATAACAATTTGGGATGAAAATTAGAATAGGATTTTACCTACTGCTTTTCTTTTATAGATGCTTATAAAATAATTATACATGTAACTTGTCTAAACTTCTGTCCCTTAGTTTTCCTTTCATGATATAAAGTGTTCCTATAATATTTTCCTTTTCATCATTCATTAAACATCTATTTACTGAAACTGTATTCTAAACTCCAGAGAACCAAAGAGACAATAAGAGAGAGAGAGAGGGAGATTGAAAAATTGCATTAAAAAGTTGAAGTGCTATATATAAAAAGATAAAATCACTATTATGGGGAATTTTTAATCTTATATTTCTGTTTCTATTTTATGTATCCATTTCTTAAATTTATAATTCTCATACATTTCACAATCTGGAATTATCTCTTACTTCTGTTTATCTCCTCCATGAAAATCTAATCAAAATCTGACTGATTTTGTTATTTTTTTCTATGTCTGTCCTTTACTTGGTGGGAACAGGGGGAGAGATTCCAAGCAGAAAAGCAATGCTGTGTGTCGCCAGAGAATCATCATTTCATAACCACAAAGATATTGTCTGCATTACTGCCTTAGATGGAGTAAATGATAATGCCACTGTCTCGGCAACTTGGTTTATATGTTCATGCTGATGTCAATTTTATAGTCTAAAATTCTAGAAAAAGAAATCACATCTCTACTCTGCTCCCGTCCGTACATTGCACAGATGGGTATTTCCTTGTTGATTGAGAGATGGACATGGGAGTTGTCACTTTGGAGACTTTATAAATGGAAAAGGGTACTTTTCTGCTCTGTAATAACTCTGGAATAACTGGGAAAGTGTTCTTTAACTGTGACAAAAATCAACCTGCAGGCTAAGTCTAAGCATAAAAATTTTATCCTAAGTGATATCTATTAAAAAAAAAAGTGTGATTGACTAGAAACAGTGGCCTGTAATGAAAGATGTCTTACAAACCTCACTTACATTTCCTGCTACAAAGAATGAAATACACACCGCATGTTTAGGTCACATTTCTGAGTAATATGATAGAGTTGGCAATATAATATTATTGACATTGATTTATTAATATTGATTTCTAAGCTGTACAATGTAGTCAAAGCTATTTTCTTTTGCTTTCTTTCCTAAGCAGATCAAAGTAAAAATAGTGAATTATGGATTGTGAGCTGTCTTGATTTTTGATAAAATATCAACAGAGTGAATTTTCAATGTCGTATTTCATCAACAGTAATTAATTGTTTTAAAAGTGTGCATTAAAAAACTTATTCAGTTATTTTACATTTAAACATGGTTATATTTAGAAGAAATAAAGGTTGAAATTGAAAATGGTATGATTTAGATTGAAAAAAGTTTGTTATTTTTAACACAGAAAATTTAAATGTACTATCATTACAATTTTCATGAAAAATTTAAAAATATAATTATTTCACATCATTATATCTCTACTTTAATATTAATCTGATCTAATTTTTGGCTCTTTATTCCAATGTATTTTTATGGCTTTAGGAAAAAGTAGACTTTTATTTATTTCTATCTATCTGTTATTTTATAACATTTCAAGAGAAAATTATATGAATACTGATGTGTATTTAAAAATCCTGTGAAGGACTATTACACCTAACCATCAATATATAAATAAAGTTATCATTATATATGATAAGATTAGATACTCAAGATTACTGTTAAAAACAACATCAACAAAATTTTGTGTATATTTCATAATCTCTTATTAACATAGTGTGTATAATTAAGGAAATTTATTTAAAAAATATATCACATTGATAATTTAATAACTAAGATTATAGTTTCATAGGACAGGATCCATCCTAAGTGTAAACCGGTGGCTGTTAGTGTCCATTGTCCCTTAATTTATTTTGTTAACTTCTCACCCTATAGTAACTGACCATTTATTTAACAATCTACTCCTTCATTCAAGTTTCCATTAATTTTTTTTGTTAATATGTATTACCTGTATTAACTTGCTGTGTCCTGATTGCTTAGTGTCTTAACTATTCAATCTGCCTTTATAAATTTGGACTTAATGGTTTATCACTCTTTAAATCATCTTCCTTAAATTAACGATATATTGTTTTATGTCCCATTTTGTTAAGGACTTATATTTTATTAGTGAAAAATCTCTAACTTAATATTTATATCTTTATGTTGCTAGTGCCTAGTGTAGTGAGTCTTTTGTAGGCATATCTCTCTAAATATATAGTTATTAAAATAATACTTAATATCTTCCTAAATATTTTACTTAAATTTTGAAAAGTGTTATTGGTGACTTTATAAATGGAAAACATCACTCTTGGTTAAACAACAAGATGGGGTAAAAGGGGTCAAATAAGTGGTGACAAAAAGAAATATAACTATGTGCCGGAGCCCACCCGGCTAAGATAGAACAGTTCCTGAGAGCGGGAGTGAGGATTGAGAAAAGAAAGAAAAAGAGAGAGACAAAGAGAAACAAAAGATAGATTCAGGAGGGCTAACAGTGAATACTGCATCCTGAGTCCCTTGAAGAAGCAACACCCACACATATGCAAATGATCGCTGACCTTTAGGTAAATTCTTGCAAAACATCCTTGTTCCTGTTTTTGTCTCTTATTCCCTGGGGCAAGTAATGTCTCTTATTCCCTGGGGCAAGAAACATTCAACATTAAGCCAAACTTCCTTCTTCAGTAAAGGAGCCCACCTGCTCTGCGAACTTCTAGCTTGCAGGCAACTCCAACCCTTTCTGCAGGGCATTCAGCAACAATGGCTCCCAACAACTATGGGAAATGAACACAGTATAAATATAAATAGATAGATAGATAGATAGATAGATAGATAGATAGATAGATAGATATAGATATAGATAGATATAGATCTATCTATCTATCTATCTATCTATCTATTTATATATGCCTTACTGTTAAAGTGTACAACTGAAACTTAATGAATTTCGTTAACCAATGTCAACATAAAAAATAAATTAATTAAAACAACAACAACAAGAATGTCAGTTTACATAGATTTGTTTCATAAAGTTCAGTCTTCTATCCATACTTACCTCTGCATCAACCAATATGTGTAGTTACCATACCATTACTATTTTCATCAGCAAATATGAATATGGATTGATCTCTCAAAATAATCATGATTTATATGTTACTATATAAATGAAATTACTTAATTTTGTATAAAGGTGATTTCAAGGAGCTCACATATAAATATACCTGTATATTACAGCAGACAAGATATCTGCTGTAAATATTTCTTGCAATAAATTCCTCTAGATTATGTGCAATAATTTGACTGGTGCTATGCTGTTGACTAGATTGACTCTTTGAAAATCTATCACCAAGAAATTAATTGGATGCTGCATAGTTACTCATGGTTGTTCTGCTTATGTCATTAAGTCAACCAAAATTACTGAACCGCAAAATGAACATTTTAGTTATTTAGGCAGACTCATCTGAATGGAAATGATTATGCATTGATCAAATCAGATTCTCTGGGATTTGGTTGTTATGGGAACTCAAATGCTTGAACTCACCGTATTTTTTGTTGATTTGTTAATTCTGTGTGTATAGTTTCTCACTAATACAGAGTTCATTAGACTTTCCCTTGAAAACCTGACAATCTGAATATAGTATTGTTGAAATTTTTAGGCTTAAGAGACTAAAGAAATGATATCATATTTTGTTCTTTCAAACAAACAGGTTGATAATATGACTACTGCCAATATAAATCAGCATTTTAAAAGTTTGCTATACATTTCAGTGAGTATAAATTATTATGAATACTTGTGTGTGTTTTCATGTACAATATCTTTTTATTGTCAACAGTTATAATTACATGTGTTTTAGAAGACTGAATGTATCAAACTAAGTAATTTATATCACTTGGAACTGAATATTTTTTCCAGGTAGTTCCTTTGAAACAATTAAAGATGAATGAGAAATATCTTTAAAATGTAGTTATACAGAATATGTTGATTTTATTGCTACTTTTTGCTTCCCACAGTTGCATTAATGTTAGCTCATTTAAAAAATTCACATACATAACTTTTTGAAATTTATTTCTATAGTGACCGTTAAAAAATTATATACAGCATTTAAAGAAAACAAGCAGTAATCACCTTCACCAGATTTATCTCTAATATTAAAGTTGAAATAAAATCTTATGGCCTAAAAAAAACAATTTTGGTAATTCTATTCACAAACAAAAAATTTTTAAATAGCATAATTTGGCACATATAGAAAACTCCTAGACATGTTTCTTTCCCTTCAAAGGTTTGATTTTATTTGTTCTAACTTAATTATACCTTATATCTTTAAGAAAGGATTTGAGGAAAATATCAAAATACTGTCTATACTTTGAAAAATGTTCTATGAAAAAAAATAGTGCTATGACAACAAAAAATATACAGCTTTGTAAGGAAGGTGATTTTCTTTGGTTAGAGTTGTACTTATACTTGACACTGAGTTTCTAGTTGCTAAAGAAGGAAGAAAAAACTCAATTAGTACAAGAATCAGATTACAAATAAAAAGAAGCAGTTGTTTAGTCAAAGCAGTTCCTAGTTTGATTTTATTTTGCATTGCTTTCAATATTCAAACATGTAGAAAATAATCTGAATATTTTATAAAGGATATATCCCTGTAAATCTTGGGGTCAACCATCTGTATACAAATTTAAACACAGTGTAGGAAAATTATCTGGTTCTTTTGGTCAGTTTTTAAATAGAACGTGCCAATGTTCCTGACTTATTAAATGTTCCAAAGAGTTATTGAAAATATGCATGAATCCACAACAAATCTAAGCATAAAAATAAAGAACAGTTTAGTAATAATTCCACAAAGGATCATGGCAGTGGGGTTCAGCTACATATTAAGATCTAACTATAAAATTTGACCTGTGTAACAACTTAAACATAATATTTATACTAGAATATGAAAGGAAGATAACATCTGAGAGTTTATTGAGGATGATGCAATATGTTGTTTAAATTTGTGAAACAGCATTTGTTGGAGCAAACTGGAGAAAACTAAATCAGTGAACTTAACATGTTCTTACATTCTGCCTAGGTAAAGGACAAAAACTGATGAAGTGAAGCAGAGATTTTATATGTGATTTTTGATAATTCACACTGAGCTGCTTTGGTCTTGGTCATTACTTTCTATTTCAGCTTTGCCATTCTCAGTTGCCAACATCTGTAGTTCTGTAGAACATCAGGTCATATTTAAACTTTAGAACTTTATTTATTTGATTTTTATTTAGGGTAAATTTCCACTTTTTTCAAAAAACCTATATAAACCATACAATAATACCACTCATCCAGCTGGATTTTTATTAATTGATATTTAAAATGCAAACTCTAAGTTTAATTATAATTTTTATGTAAGGTTATATATATATGTTTATGGGTTTTCAACTGTTCGAGTACAATTTGTTGAAAAGGCAATCCTTTCTCTACTTTTTAGCCTTTATTCTTTTGCCAAAGATTAGTTAGCTCTACACCTGCAGTAGGTCTATTTCTGGACTTACTATTGTGTTCCATTGTTCTACCCATTTATTTGTTTGCCCATAGGACACTATAGATTTATAGTAAGTGCTGAAGTTGGTTAGTGTCGGTCCTCCATCTTTGTTCTTCAGTCTTGTGGTGGCTATCCTGGACTTTTTACTTTCCATGTAACTTGAGAATTTGTTGATATTCACAAATGACTTGCTGGGAATTTGATTGGGATTGCATATATATATATATATATAATCCAGTTGGTAAATCCTGACATCTTAATATTAAAGTTTTCCATCTATGGCCATAGAATATCTTTCCATGTATTTATACCTTTGATTTTCATTAGAATTTTGTAGCTTTCTTCACATAGATCTTGCACATATTTTGATAGATTTGAATCTAAGTGTCATTTTTCTATAAATTTGTGGCCTGTTGCTCCTAGGCTGTAAGTTTGCACAGCATGTTACTATACAAAACAATGCAAGATTATATGAAGAACAAGAAAAACGATGCAGTCAAGAGATACGGTAAACACAAAATGTACGAGGCTGCCGCCCGCATAATAGGGCATGCTATTTTACAACAAACTTATTTTTTTTATAAGTAGAAAGAATATACTCTTAATAACAATGGAATATTTATTATAATACATAAATCAGTAACTTAATTATTTATAATCATTATCAAGTATTATATACTGTACTGTAATTGTATGCACTGTTTTTTTTTTTTTTTTACAACTGGCAGCACATTGGTTTTTTTTACACTAGCATCACCAGAATCATGTGAGTAATTCAGTGTGCTGCAACATTACGATGACTACGATATCATGAGGCAGTAGAAATTTTTCAGTTGAGTTATGGGATCACACCATCACAGATGTGGTCCACGGTTGACAGAAACCTTGTTATATGGCATGTGACTGTGCTTGGCTAGGAGTAAGGCTGTGTTTATTATGTGCTGCAGCAGTATGTGTGAATGGCTGAAATTTCTTTTAGTGTTTTTTTTTTTTTGTCCCTCCTATGGTCTTCAGGTTTTCTAGAGACTCCGTCTAAATTTGTATCTTGAGTCTTACTGTCTTTTAGCTGTGATGCACAGTGACACAGGTGCCTGCTTGATTTGGTGGTAAAGTGTTCTAAAATCATGATTATGTATGTCTCAGTGTTCTAGTGAGACTTTGCCTCTGTGACCTTAGCAAGTGCATCTCAGCTTTTTCTCTACTTTAGAAGAGACAAAAAAGGGTAGAGGTATTGAAATTGGTATTTCCCTCCTAGCATATGCATTAGTTATTAGAAATTACCAGTTTGCTGGCCTACAATAAAGTAGTTGTTTTTGTTTGTTTGTTTGTTTGTTTGTTTGTTTTTTCTTTTTTCTTTTTTTTGAGGGCAGTCCTCAGATGAGCATAGGTCCTGGGCATATTTAAAAATGGTTACAGGTCTCCTCTCCTTATTGGAAGTATAGAGGGATTTCTTTTGTTACTTATCTTTACCCTGAGAAATTGATGGGACTCCTGCAGGTAAAATCTATGGAAATGTGGGAACATCCCCAATATTGGGCTTCCAGTGTTTTTATCTCTTGAGCTCACTCATACTGAGCCTCCTACAGTTTGTACATTTAGCTTCTGCTCCTACTCGGACTGAATCCAGCAGGTACCCTTCTCTCCCCAAGCTTCTATTAAGACAAAGGCAGTTTCTAACTGATACAACTATCTCAACATTTGTCTTTTTAAGATTATATCTTTTGTTTGTTTTTCTAACTTTCTCTTTCAATAGCAATGCAAAACTGTTTAATTATATATTTTACATGATCAAACAATTTTCCTCTAATTATTCTTCTTTTTCAAAAACTTAACTAGCTCTTTGGGTGTATTTTCAGATAAGCTTTAGAAGCTGTTAAATTCCATTAAAAATTTTGTTGAGATATTAACTGAAATTGTATTAAATTTGTAGATTAAGCTATTATTTTTAAAACATATATTAACTCCCCATTCAGTAATATTGTATATACGATGTGTGTGTGTGCTCGAGTGTGTTTGTATGTGTATATAATCTCTTATTTCTTCAGTAATGTTATATATTCTTTTAAGTTACCTTTTTTGTTTTTAGTGTATTATCTGAAGTATTTTTAAAAATGCTTTTTGTTATTGTGAACAGAACCTTTTTCATTACATTTCATAGCTTATTGCTGGTGTACAGGAAAAATATGTATTGATTTTTATTTGTTGACATTGTTTCTGGTTCCTTTATGTAACTCTCATATTACAACGAATTGCTTTCCAGTTGATTTCCTTGGATCCTTTGGTTAGAAAATTCACAGTTCTGCAAATAATGAAATGCCCCTGGTTACCCACACACAAATATTTCTATGAAATCTGTACAATCAGCCACAGAGGAATCAGGTAGCTACATTCCAGTGACTGTGCTCTGCCAGAGGAAACTGCCTGTACTCTGATACACCATCATTTGAAGTCTTAGAACCAAAATGATAGGGACAATGGACCATATCCTTAATTCTCAGGTATTTAGTCAACCTTGCCTCATTTCCATGACAATTTTGGCCCATCGTGTCTATCATTGTATTTTAGATTCTTTTTGTTTTTCCATTTGTAATAAAAGACTATGGTTCTATACATATCTTTTCCCAGACTCCTGCTCAATTCAACCATTTCAATAGGTCTGTTCTAAATCATTTGCTCCACGATCATCAGCTGTTCGTACTACCTCCTTGCCTTATTTTTAGAATATATATTCATCTCCGTTTTGATAAAATGTGGCTAGTCCCCAGATTCTCATGTTTTTGCTCACTTATTCTCTAACTCTTAATAAATGAGTTTTATCAAAGAAATCTGATTTAAATATTCCCTAATCTAAATATTTTTATTAGTTTTCCTTATACACATTTCACTATACTTTGTCCAGTTTGCACTCAAAAGTAATGATCATGATTGCATTTATCTGTTAGAGGACTCTCTCCCTAAATGACACCATTAGTTCTAAAATAGCAAGAATCACATCCGTTTACTTTACTTTATACACAGAACCCAAGGTAGAAAATCTGTAATCTGTTATCTGTAACATTTTAACTTATAACTTACTCCATATTTGTTACTAACATTAAACTTATACTTGCTATAGATATATTTTACCTAGATTGTATTGTAAACTATTATAATTTTGAATATTTCATACTGGCTTGTCATGTCGTGTTTTCATATGTAATGTATTTTAAATCTTGGTACTTATTAGACATAGGCTAGTTGAAGTTGCTTCTTGGAAGTTACCATTTCTCTGACATGATGGATATCTCCTTTCTATACAGTTTTTCTCATATTATTAATGCATAACAATATAGAATGCTATATTGTATTCTAAAGAAATATTATAAAACTGCTTAGTCTCAATAGTCTGAAATAATGGTCCAACGTTAAAATATATTTTTATTTCTAAATATGTGAATAAAACTTAGTTCTAAAATATAGTTTAAAAACATTTTAAATGTGAAAAAATAAAATAATGTATAAATGTTAAATTTTCAAAGTAAGTATGAAGTAATAAAAGCCAGAGAAAAGTTTGTAGAAATATAACAATATCAGGTTGGGAATTATGGGAGAAAATATTAGAAAAAAAGAAATCTAGAAGCAGCCAGCTATAACCACCAATTTAGATATTCAAAAGAAGAATAATGACTCTAGCTATTCTAATTATTAAACCGCTTGCTATAACAGTACTTTTATACTGAAAAACTCAGACTGTCTTTCTACTTTTCACGTGTCTCCTATTCAAAATCATGTAATATACATTTGACATGCTATTGAATTGTACACGTGAAACCTATATAATTCTATTAAGCAATGTCACCCCAATAAATTTAACAAAATAAAAAAAGAGAAAATGAAAAAAAAAAACCTTATGTCTTCAGCTCATTGCAATTATTTTTTAAGTAACTACTAATTAATGCACCAACTTTTACTATTCTTTTTTTTCACCTGGACCCCTGAAATGCATTCCTAAAAGGATTCTCTACTGTCCCTTTTGCATCTAGAGTCAATACTTAAACATTAGTTAAAGTGATCTTTTATTTTTTAATCAAATTATTATGTCCCCTGCTTTATACTGACTAACTGCTACCCACACTATTTAAAATAATTCCTCAAGTGCTTTTAATTGTTTACAGGGCTTTATATGTCATAGATCTTGAATAATTTTTCAGCTTCATTTTCTATTACTCTACTCTTTGCTCTTCCTGTTTATTTTATTTTAAAAAAAAAAAAGACTCCTGCCATTCCCTATACCGTTAAAGCATTTAACTTTCTCTTAAAAACAGTCATCACTGACTGGCATTACATTAAGTATATATTAAAAGCTTCAGAAAGACTTGACTCAATCTGTAAAATCAATGCTCTAACTCCAGCATTTGGATTGATACCTACAATATAAAGATTTCAATAATTATGAGTTGAATAAATGAATGAATGGATAAACTGTCATAGCTTATCTCAATAGCAAAACATAGTATAGACTGTTCTTGTTGCATTTTTTTCTTAAATTGTAACTTGATAAAACCAATCAATGTGGAAAATATTAAAGAGTGAGATTTTCATGTGAAAGCAAAAATGGAGAAATAAGTAACGAAGCTCTCAGGAACAGGTGAAGAAAATGGAAAGAGAAAAAAGTCAGTATAAAAGAGTTGCATAATTATAATGCATAATAAAGATACAAAGAGAGAAATTAGGGACTGCATAGACAAACTATGAGGCTTTTGTTGTGGCATTTTTTTAAATCAAGTCAATTTTGAATGGATCTTACAAAATTTATTATAATATTATATATTATATAGATTGATCTATGATTCCTAGTTGGATTTTTTTCCTAAAACTACAGAAGTAAAAATTAAATAAATATTTTTACAGTTATAACTTTAAAAGATGTCAAATTATGTCAAGAAGAAGTCAAGGGAAATTATATAAAATAACCAAGAAAATATAAAGAACTTTATGCTTAGTAAATTAAGCTTGACCATACCCCTTTTCAGATTATTTTCTTTACTTAATGACTCATTTATTTAGGTAGGCAAGCTCAATAAATATTTTGTGCAAAGGATTCTGATTAAAATCCTTAAATCATTTCTGCTCCAACACACTTGATAACTAGTTTTGCAATTTAGTGTCTGGCTTGGTTATGTTCCCAGCAGGTTATTAACAATTAATTAGCAATACTTCTCAAATGCTATCTGTGTTAGTCTACTAATTGCAAGGCAGGAAAATGTAATTTCCCTTTGTAAACAAATTGAAATCACTATCATTTGTTTTAGATAAGGCGATACAAATTTTCTTTATATTTTTGTTGTTATTAGATTTACAGCCAAAAGGCATAAATTGTATTTATGAGTATTGGATGAAGCTGTTTATAAGGTACACTGCAGATATTAGAATCATTTAGTCTTGTACAGCACTATCTCATTTTACCCCTGCTTGTATCTTATTCTTTAAAAAAAGGAGTGTGCGTGTGTGTATTTAAATCAATGATTCACAAGACATTTGTCAGAACTTAAGATTATCTATTATAACAAGAATAAGCATAATTTTCACATTTTCTATCATAAGTCTTAATGGTTTCTTTAAAAAATCAATTTGCTCATGTTTTAAAGATTCTAAGTTAAAATTGTAGTCAATAATTACATATATTTTAATATTTATAGTCTTTACTATTTTCTTTAGTACTCGCTGTGCTTGGTTCATTCTATTCCGAGCTATAAGCATGTCTTACAGTGCTTTTTCACATGACTTATATTCATAGAATGATTCAGCTGGCATTAATCTTTGGTATTTTCTAGTCCAGCTACCTAATTTTATAGTTGAGTTAGCTTAGGATCAGAAGATAATTTGAATTTTGAAAGGTCACTGTAGCAAATACTATAGATTGACTCATTCACACATATTCCCATCATTTTCTAGTGTGGAGTCAGAAGCTGCAAAACTAAAAATGAACCTTCTTTACTTCACTTAACAAATGTATATGCTTAATAGGGAATGTAGTCAGTGTGTGGTGCCAGGTGGGTATTAGACTAATGGAATCATTTTGTTAATTATATAAATGTTTCACCACTATTCTGTATACCTATATAGCTGAAAATAATATAAAATAATATTGAATGTCAACTGTAAAAAAAAAAATAAAAGACATATATACTCAGATTCATCCAGGTGAGACTTACATTTGGGGCTAAGAACAGAAGAGACAAAAATCATCGTGGTGCCTAGCTGGTCCCTATGGTGTAGTCATGATCACTGTATTCTGGTGTAAGATAATGCAGAATCCTTTCTATGTCAACTCTTTGGTATTGGTTAGAATTATTTCTGGGTTTCCCAGGCCACATAAACATCTGCTTGTGCAGTACCTTAATAAATTTGGAAACATAAAAATGTCCTGTATTACATTTTGTTCTACTTAAACTAGATAGAATAGTTTCTGTGATATGAAATTGCAACTGACTAATACAATAATTGGAGAGTAACAGGAGAGTTACTTAATAGCGTACTTAGAAATAGAGCCAAGAACTCTTAACTCATCCATAGTCAATAAAGAGTGGAAAAGAAAGAACTGGAAATTCATAGAAAAATAAAAATAGGTCAGCGGAAATAATTTGTCTATGTATATTCATGTTGGGAAAGCTAAGTGTTTAGCATTTCTGTCTAATCAAAAAGACAAAACTGATCAATGGACAAAATAGGCAGATGGAGCTATTGTGTGTTATTGAGATGTGGTCTAAAGTTAAAATTAACTGAATGAATGCCATAAATCACATATATTTAAGAAAGGCTTCTATTTCAAACTTCATATTATAGCTATCCTTTTGCATACATGGTAAATACAATTGGAATTACAAATTTGTTTAGTCAGAAAATTATTGTGCAAATTAGACGATACAGACTTCAAGATGCTCTTAGATTTGAGCCAACACATAGGACACCTTTAATAAATACAAGTTACTACAGCTTTAAACTAGTTCTCGCAAATGCGTTTTTAAAAAATATTTATCTATAATTAGCTGAACACACAAGCATTTTTTTGTCCAAATTTCATTTTACTTTTTTTGAGATTATTGAAAAACCTTTAGACTTTTTAAAATAATTATAATTGATGGCATTACTAGTTTTATGGTTTAATATGAGTGATTTAAGAGTAGAATTTTTAATATTCAGTTTAAAATATTATTTAAAAATAAGCGATAAGTCTTGGTATACTTAATTATCTTGTCAAATATTTTTTATATTAAGAAGCTTTTTTTCTGATAGCAGATGCAATAATCAGTGTAATAGTCCTCAATATCAGCATCATTTAGGTAGATATGAATATGGATATAGCTATTCATTAAATACATATATATGCAGATATGTTTTGTAAGTTCACCTTTGTTTTTTAAGAATGTGGTATATAATAAAAATAGAATATTTCTTGTAAATTGTATTTTAAAATGCTGACTAAAATGAGGTAAATTATTAGTTTGAAATGAAATCAAATATTTTACAAAATCACCCAATAGCCTTCTAAAGTTACCCTATTAGCAAATACTTATTATCTAATTAGAAATTTAATTGTTAAATAAAATGTTCAACATATATTTTTCTGTTCAAATTATGGTGATCTAAAACCAATAATTTTTATTTAAATATATCTTATATGTGAATATATGGTATAAACTCAACTGTGCAAAGCTATATAGATTATTATAATGTTCAATATTTATGCAAAATCAAGTTATATACTCACTTTTATTTTCATTTTTGCCCATTTTTAATCTTAGCACCGGTTTTAAGTATAAATATTTAGGAAAACAGTATAAAAATATTTATTAAAATATTTTAATTTTTAGAGTTATTAAATCTCTATGCTCTACCATTAGTTTATATTAAATTATGACCACATTATCAACAGCCTTTAAAGATAATTCTAAAAAATAATTTTCAAATTAACATTATTAATTATGTTAAAGTTTATTTTACTGAACAATTTCAAACATTTCACAAAAAGTGAAATGTTAATATTTGCATTTTAGAGAGAGCAATAAACAATCACATGGAAAGTTTATTCAACCTAAAGTATTAAAATAATAGAGTTTTAGGAACAGTGATAATTGTCTGTTGCTTTAAGTCTTCACATATAAATATTTTCTTTTAATAAAACTGGGTGCTATAGGGCATTACCTAGTAAGAGAAGAATAGAATAAAATTACAGTGTGAATAGAAAAACTAAGAATACTATTATCATTATCTCCAACGATGTTAAAAAGAAATCCTGTGTACATTCTCTGTGAACGCATATTTGCGAAATGTGTGGTGTAAGACTTCTGTTAGAAAATTTACTTTGTGACTTTTGAAAAAATCAAAACAAATATAATAAAGAACATTAAATTTTTAGTTTAAAAAGTACCTTGAAATGTATAAATTTTAATCTGTGCTTCCTTTAGATAGGTAGGATACTGGGCTCATATATAGAAATACACACACACACACACACACACACACACACACACACACACATATTCATTCTAGCAAAGATTAAGCCAAAACAAAAGCAAAAACAAAACGTGGATGTGTCACAATCTATTGCTGTAGGTACTATTCCATGCTTTCACTTATAAATCTTTTAATTATCTTGCCAATAATGTAAAATAGGTGTTAACTGCATAATATCATTTTTCTATTCATGGCACTATTGTGTTGTAAATTGCAATTTTTAATACATTATGAGTTAGTTTTTGTATTAATTGATTCCTTAGTACATTTTTATCACTCTGTGTAAGTAAAGATTCACTAAGTAGTGAATAACTATTTACCATTTAAATATACTGCCCATATTTCTATCTAAGAACTTTAGAATTAGTTAATTTAGATAAATAAAAGGTACAATTCATATAAATTTCTCATAAAATTCAAAGCATAACTTAAAAGTCTATGTCAGGGGTGAGTGAGCCAATTTGACCTATTTCCAACAAGACTGAAAGAAAGAAAATAAAAAATAAAAAAATAAAGAAAACTCAAACAAAACAAAGGATGTTTGTACTAGTGATTGTCATCAGCATGTGAGGTACCTTTAATTTTCTTACTTTATGGCTGATGCTGAATGCTGGCTTGGACCCTGCCATTCTGGCATAGTAAGTAATTACACATTGGAGAGCAACGAATAATCATCAGAATATGAATTTAACAAGCTGTAACTTATTCCCAATAAGGAGTACTATTGTTGTTTGGCCAACTATATAAATTTGCAAGACAGTTCCCAGCTCAGTAGACAAGTGCCATCCACTGACTAGCTCAGGAGTAGTCCTCACCATCAGACAGTACTCCTGTGCTGCAGGAGTAGTGATGACTATGGACTATAAAAATAAAGATCTCTCTCAGATTTTGTATGGAGTTTTCTCTCTTTGATTGTAAGAGTACTGAACATTCCTGTCCAAATCAGAGAAAGTAGGAAGAGAAATTTCATGGCTCTGAAAATAGGTTAAGATTATTCAGTTAGTAGCTTCTTCTATTAGTAGTTCCTCCCAAGTACCTGGCAGAAGCAAATAATAAACATTGAATGAATCCTACCAGCAATTGTTCAAGCATAATGTCTGGCAAAGTATCTAAGATAACTGCATACACAAGGAAGTAAAATAACATGGCAGAATAAGCAAAGAAAACAAAAACAAAGAGGCTCACAAGATTCTAAGTTCTAAAAAAAGTAAAAACCATATTTTAAATGTAAATGTTGTAAATCTATCAATTAAATATATTTCAGAGTTTATAAAAATGCAAGCCCAAACTATATGCTGTCTAAGAAAATAACTTTTTTAAATATATAGGGACAAAGAGTTTAAAGTAAAAAGACTGAAAAGAGATATACCAGGCAAACACTAATCAAAAGAACATTTGGGAGGCCACGTTAGTAATAAACAAATTATATTTTAGGCAAAAAAGACATTATTTGAGATGAAAAACTATATTTTTTAATGAAAAAGGTGTGGACTTGCCAAGAAGTTATCAAGAGAACATGTCAATTTTAAATGAGGATACATTTTAAAACAGAATCCAAATGTATTAAGAAAAAGGTGATAGAAATAAAAAAGAAAATTGATAAAACTACAGTTATGATCAGAGATTTTATTATTCCTCCCTGACTACTTAGAACATGTAGACAGAAAATCAGCAAGGCTATAAAATACTTGAACGATACTATAAAACAGACAAACCCAATGGCATTTATATTTCTCGTACTGAAACACAGAATCCATATTCTTTTCTAGTGCACATAAAACATTTGTCCTGCTATACTGAATTCTGGAACATGTATAAATGAAATTAAAGCAATTAAAATTATACAAAGTATTGTTTCTTACCAAATATGAAATTAATTTAGAAACCAATAACCGAAAGATGTTTTAATCTCCAAATAAATAATTCCTAGGTTAATGAATAAAACACAATGATTATTATAACAAATATTGAAGTAAATTAAGTAAACATACAATATGTCAAACTTTATGGGCCTTAGCTGGAGGGAAATTTATAGTATGAATGCTTATATTAGAAATGCTGTGATGAAAGGAAATTTAACTCTGGGTAGTGAACATGCAATACAATATATACATACAACTTCTGTTGAATGACACACTTGAAACTTTCGAATCTGTTAATCAACGTCACTCCAATAGTTTTTAATAAAAAATAATAAATAAAGGAAATGGAGTAAATTTCCAGTCAACAATTAGCGAATTCAATGAGAAAGGCAAAAGTAGGGACAGTATGATAGATTTTATTTTTATAGCAAATACTTATTGACAAATCAACTTCTATTAAGAAGTAAAATAATTAAAATAAATTTAGATGAATGTGTACAAAGATGACAGACAGGAAGTTAAAAGGGATATACCTATATCTTGTGATTAAAAAGAAAATGATATTTCAGTTCTATATTAGTGATGGGTATTCGATTACTTTATAATAGACTATAGGTGGTGTGTCAGCATACTAAGAGGAAACTGTATGCTAATGAAATCAGTGTAAATTTCATACTCAGTGCCAAATAATTGTATTTATAATAATTGCAATATTTACCTCTGAGCACTCAGCCCACTAATGAGAGTGCAATTAACTAATTTCTAGGTTTTCCCCTCTAAACTTCAGTAATTTCTCAGCCACTTTAAAAAAAATAAATAAATAAGTCATGCCTTTTTATAATCACCTCATTCTAAGGGTCTTGTCTTCCCTGTATTCTAAATCCTACTTGCAAACATTTGGTGTCGATGTAACAACTGCTCAGTATCAACGTGTAGGGAGCAGTTGGCTTCTTCTGTGTCTCATCTGCTTCATGGACTTACTGAGATAAGCAACCCCCCAGCAGGTGCTCGTGCTTCCAGGATTAGTGATTGAATTAAAGTGCAGCTGCCTGGAATTTAGGGCCCTCAAAAATCTCTCTATCTTCCTTTCCTCTTCCTTTTCAAGGCTCTGTCAGGGCACCATTATTTCTCTGTTTTAATTTTCTGTTTTGATTTTGTTTTCTATAAACAGGAAGTTGGGAAGAAAGGCAATGAAAGCATAATTATCATTGCTATGAAATAAATTACTCTATTATAGATTAGAAAAATGAATAAAAAGAGGTTTTATTGTTTGATCAATAAAGACTGAACATTTCCAAAGTGGTTCCCCCAATCAACCCAAGGTACTTGGGATACTAAAATTTTTACTGTCACCTAAAGTCATAATTATATTTTAATCACTTTCTTGGATTTTAAGTTCCAAACCATTTAAAAAATGTTTACATCTTAAATTGCAGACATTTTAATGTATTATATTAAAAATTAAAATGTAGAAATATATAAATAAAATATTACTCTTATGTGATTTTTTAGATAGACTTCAAATACTAAATAGTACTTAGTACACATTAGAAGTTCTCTTTGCTTTGTCTGGTAAGCTTCTGAAAACACATCAGGTTTGCCTCGCTCATATTTATATATCCCACACTACCCTATGGACATTTAGTGATTGTCTTGACATCACTCAGGAATCAGAAGGAATTCAGGCGTGATTTCTGGTATTCTAACTGGTGTATATTATTTCTATTGCTCTATGATTGATGATGCTGATTAAAAAAAACATTGTTGGAAGGATAGATAAAAATTTCTGTGTCTGATAAAGTGTAATTTATTGTACTTACTGCACTTAACGTAAATGGGTCACAGGTCTCTATTTATTATAGAGTTTTGGTAAGTTTTGACCAGTTGTTTTTCAAACTTTTATTTGCCTTGAGTTTATTTTTTTTTAATTTTAATAAACAAAGTATATATGGCTTTGAGATCCTTTACTTTTTCTCATCATATTATATCCTTTAAGATTGTCCTTTTTGCTGTACTATAGTCTCTAGTTGTTCTTTCAAACTGGCTACATGACTGATAAAATTTCTGAGTTCTGTATGTCTGGAAAGTTCTGAATTTAACTCTCTACAGAAGTCTCAGTCAAATATTTGTCCTTAAAGCTTTCTCAATTTCTTCCTACAATTGTCAGTGCTAGGAACATCCGATGTCAGTCTGATTCTGCTTTATTTGTGGGAAATTTGACATTTTTTTTTATGGTCTTTCAGATCTGCTCTTTAAACAAAATGTTGAAATATTCACTATTATATGCTTAGGCACAGCCTTTAGAAATATATCCCACTTGGCATTTGTTAGTCTTTCATTATGAAGAATTTTTTAAAAATCTTTGTTATGGGCAATATTTGATTACTTTTCTTTAAATATTGCTTCTCTTTTTTTTTTTTCTTATTAGATCTTTTATGGTATGTGTGTGAGTGAGTGTGAGTGTGTGTGCACATGTGCACATGTGTTTGTTTCTCTCCTTTGTCTTAAATGGATTTTGAAATTATTGAACCTATTCTCAGTGTCTCTTAACTTTTCTTTCAGGTTGCATTCTAGAAAAATTCCTAGTTCAATTCCCATTCATTAATTTACTGTTCAGTTATTTTCATGTTATTATTCAGTGCAAATATTATTGATATAAATAATTGTATTCTTTAATGTGTAAATTCTAAATGCATGTCATTTAACCATGTAACAATACATAAATATGTTATATATAAATATGTTTATATAACCAATGTGTTACATAACCATCTTAATGGGATCTTCCTGTTTCTAGCTGGTAATGTCGATAGGAAAAGAATGTGGAATACATTCATTTAATACACTGAAAAAGAAGCATTTTGTTAAATTTGTTTTGGTCATAAATTCTGTCCAATTTTCTCTAGTCATATAAACTTTTTTTCACATCAAAATTATAGGTTATAGTAGAAGATAAATACACTGACATAATTATGAAGGACATTCTTCTATATTTGTATGTTTTAAATCTATGTATTTTGGTTTTCTCTCTCATTTAGCTGAAAAACCATGCTCCAGGAAATGAATCACAAACATTATGTATCAGGATGTAATTTCTGGCTGTAACCAGGAAAACTAAAGCGAAAAAATAAAGTGTAGCAAATGTCAGTACGGATTTTAGTAAATGAATAGTGAAACTTAAAAATGTCATTTAATAGAATTGTCAATATAAAATGCAGCTATTTATTTTTTCAAAGGCTTGCTTAAATACAGCATCAAAAAACAGCACAGTGGAATCATGTTGCCTATGAAACTGAAGTCTGTCAAAGACTTCAGTCTCAGGCTATAATAAAATAAATGACAAATAAAACAACAACCACAACATTTTTTTGCATGAAACTTTGAACACCTTCAAAATAGGATGACTTGAAAACATGCATACTTTTTTTAAAAAATAAGCATTTGTGCTAGTGACAATTTTTAATGTATGAAACATGTTCAGTTGCACAAAATTAACGTTTGAAAATGGATAATACCCAGCAAAAAATTCAATATACATATTTCTAAGCTCAAAAATGCTGTGCTTAATTTTGCATTGCATTGTTACATTTTCTTAGGAAGGCTTAGGGTCTGATTATGGAACATTTATGCCAACTTTCCTACATGATATTAAATATTCTACACATTTCATTAAACCAGTTATATATTAATCAGGCTGTCAAAAAAGGATTTAAGAATAAACTTTACTCTGTGTTATAGATGGAGTTATCCAAAACTGGAATGCTCATCTTGATGCAAATGCCAGAAATGGTAGAATATATATCTAAGATATACTGTACTTAAAGAAGTGAGTATATTGCTAACAAGTGGAATAAAAAAGAGAGATTTGCAGACTTAGTTTTATTATTGAATTGCATTTTAACATTATGCATAAAAATTGTGTTAACATGTGGAAATTAAAGTAAAATATATTTAAAACAAAATAGCATAACTCACTAGGCAGAATTAATATTTCTGCAGTTGTCTCCCACTGTGTAATTTATACCAATCATTTTTATATTTAAGATTAGACTTACAACAAATGTATTGTGTTTATATTCACCAATTATATGTATACTATAATATAATCCTTTAAATTATTATACATATGTACATATACAAATATCACTAGATAATTAAATACAACAGAAAATTATTTTAATAAAAATATTAGATTATGTGGATATAACATAGTCTGCTTAATCATTTAAAAAAATATTTAAATAGCTGATAAACAGTTTGCTTCTCTTCCAGTATAATTGTTTAAAGGTGTGTTTACCTCTTTGCATATCTGTACTGTATTTCATTCTATCACACAGTTTAATGAGTGGCTAATGATGTTGAATTCGTGCTGGGTTATTTATTACTTCATAGAGCAAGGGTATTGAAACCCAAAGAATTTATGAAGCCTCTTTAACTTGTTGGTATTAAAACTCCCATGTCTCCCCTAGATGAGTAGCAGAAACCTCTGTTCAGTTCATTAAGGCTTCCAGTTATTTTTTCCACATGGACCCTTGAATTAAGTGTTGCACATGTATGATTGTATTTCAGCGATTACCTTCTGAGTAGTTGCAATCATTCTAATTGTTTTTCCACTTTGTCTTAGCTCCTTGTATTTCTTCTTTGTCTATTAAATGAGTTTTGTTTTAGAAATCGATATTTTCATATCATGCATAATGTAAGAAATTTTTAGTCCTATAATTCCGTTTATCCGCTACTATCCTTATAGCGTAAGGACATGTAGTTCAGCTCCGCCATTTAAATCTATCGTGCCTACTTTGGGTTTCCTTGAAATCATTGTCTACTAGTTTCAACATCAGGGAAACTTGTGTGTCTTTTTAATTTCCCCCCCTAGATTAGGGGTCACATTTGTCCTGCTTTATTGCTTGTCTCATAATTTATTTACATTTACACTGGCCACTGTCATTGTTGTGTTGTTTAGATCTGGATTATTATCTTCTTTAATAAAATGTTGGCTTTCATTCAGACAGAGAGGTAAGTTACTAGCAGATGACTAGTAACTTATGTGAGCTGGTAGCAGAGGTTTAGCACAGCTGCCTTGTGTCCAAGGACCTACACCTTGACCGCAGGTCCTTTTTTCCTAAGGTATGACCTCTTTCTATAAAAAGTTCAAATTGCTTACCAAATTCTCCTAAACAGGCAGAACTTGGCTTATCTCCATTCCAGGAATTAGCTGCTGAAATTTCAGCTCAGGTCTTTCAAGCTTTCAGCCATTGTTTTTTCCCCCTAAGGCCCTCTGGTCTTGCTCCAAGTATGCCCAAATTATGAGCCAGTAAAAAAATTGGGGAGAGTTTATACTCAGATTTCAGAGATGCCTGCTTATGGTATCTCCTTTCAATCAGTTTCAAGCTATTCTTCAGTCCCAAACTCCGACTCATGGTATTACTACCCAGTAAGACTAAATTCTGTTTAGTGAAATGCTCTATGTGTTAAGCAGACTAGGAAGTGTCCTTATGGAAAAGTCAGTTAAACCTCAATATCACCCAGTGGGTTTCCATTTCCTCTAGGGTCATTTAACCTCCAGTTTCAGTCTGATTTGTACACTCTAGAGTGTCTTTAAAAGGTTAATTGTCATTGGAAGGAGAATTTTTCTGATAAAGCCACTCAGCAATTATTAGAAACAGGAAGGCTATGCTAGATAAATGTATTTTTAATTGTACACATATTCTTCTTAGTTACCAGAATTTCTAACACTGCATGTCCACCAACAATATTTAGAAGTATTCTACCTTAATCTCTAAGAACATAAGATGCTAAAGCACTTTTTTAAATCTGTATCATTATATACAAAGCATAAAGTGATATTTCTTTATATCTCTAAATTTTACTGTTTTGGCTACTAATCTATTTGAATATCATTTCATTTGTTTGGTGAACATTTTGATGTTCAGCGTTTTGCTCTTCTACGTTTTTTTCTTATTTCTGTTTTCTAATGAATTACTAGTTTTTTCCTTGTTAGCTTGTGAGAGCTTTCTTCACCAGTATTAAGCTAAAATATTTCCATCAGAATTTTATATTCATAACTATGTTTACTTAAATTTTAAATAAACACATTAATAAATTATTAAGTATTAATAAATATCATCAAAAGAACATCCATGCATTTAATACGGAAAATATACACATATAAATGAATACCTAATAATTTTAAGTTGCTTCCACTGTGCTGGGAACTGAGCTAAAAATTTTAAATATATTTGTACATTTAATCCTCATAACAACCCTATGATGAAAGTACTTTTGTTATTCTCATATTAATAAAATAAAACTAAGGCACACTGTTTAGTATCTTGCCCAAGGACACAACTGTAGATAAGTGGTAGACAAATTGTGAATGTGGTCAGTCTTGCTCCAGACCCTTTGTTCTTAGGAGCTTTATCCTCCTGTTTCTTATGTACATCTATGGAGATACTTCACTGATAGCCTTTTCTTGACTATGTCTTAAAATATAATTTCTTTTGAAAGAAATCATAATGTAAATTGAATTTCATATTAGTCTGAGCAATTTTCTTGCATTAGTCATTTAAGGTTTGAATTTTTCTAGAATAATAGTATACCATTTTAATTAATTGGTTTACTTATTTTCCAAATTCGTTCATTTGATTTTGCACTAAAAAACTACAAAAAAAGTGCTCATGTGTTTTGTTTGAAGTACAATAGAACTAGTCACCAGCAAATGTTATAACACCAATTATAAAATTTGAATTTATAAGTGTGTTAGATTCATTGCTGATACAGAAGGAAAAACAAAAGCAGAAATGAGTCAAATTTAAATGTAGCTGGGTAATCATGCATAAATTGCTTTTTATCACCTACAGAAGGAGCACAAAAAAATATGGATAAAGAAGGAATAGTGATTACAAGGAATAATAAGTCATAATGTAGATAATAATAATATATCTCTGAAACATTGGAAGTATGCAATTATTTTCATCTTGATGAAGGTAGCGCTTTTACACTTACTTAGTAAAATCTCTGCATAGCTATATCAAAGCAAAAAATAATAATAGGATATTATGTGGGTGGAAAATTCTTGGGGTAAGAGTAGGAAATTATATTTTTTCCATAAAGTGTATGTGTGAAATAAAAAAAAAATGTACAAAAAGAAAATATATTGCTAAATATTGTATGTAGAGGTATTCATTCTGAAATTCAACCAAAGTAAATATATCATGCTTCTATTAAAGTTACAAGTATTTTCAAACTAACCTTTATAGTATTATTTTGTAGAGCTGAAAATCTTTTTTATATTATGACAGTAGTCTCTATAAATATACATGTATAAATTGTTTCTATTTTGAAATTATTCCCACTCAGTATGTCTGGAAATTTTGTTTCATAAACAGAAAGAGGTGATAAATATTTTTCAAATTTTTAAAGTAAAAGGAGAATGTGTAAACTACTTATCCTTAAGAAATTTTTATGTATTATTATTACACTTTGAAAGAATACTTCTTGATGAATTTTACTCTGTTCATCTATGATATGCAAATTTTTAAGTAAATTGCTAGATTGTAAATATTTTAGTCTTTTTGGGCCATGAGGTCACTATCGCAAATACTCAATTGTAGTTGGAATGCAATGCAAGCATAAACAATACAGTTCAGTTTACAAAAGGTGACACCATGTTGGAAGACTATTCCTGCAGATAAGTATTATGAAGTTTGGAAAAAATACATGAAATAAGTATTTGAAAACATTGGGAATAGATAAAAGCAGACAGAAACTGCTAGAAATTTTATCTTTGAAATAATGAAAACATACTGCACGATATCCACATTCATAAGCCCTTTCTGCCAAGGTTATATTTCAATTCACTTGCTACAATGAAAAAAGAAATAAATGCAGGATCAAGTTTTATTGGGTTTTCGTAGCAAAGGCCAAAGTTTAGGCCTGCTACCAGGACTGGAAGTTGTGTAGGTAGGCCCTGGGAAAGAGGGAATCATAGCTAGTAAGGCCCAATATCTACATAAAATGCTTGTTATGTTCTTAGTTGTCCAATGTGCATATGTGGGGAAGAAGCCAGTGAGCCAGATGGGATTAAAACATAAACAAAAACAAAACTAAACAATGGAAAATTTGGAAAACTGAATCAGATATTTTAGTCGCTTTTTTAACAAAAGGGAAATTTAATTTCCACAAAGTTAGAGGGACTTCATAAATGTCCCAGGTTTTGTAAATGTCATATTCTCATGAAGCATAAAATATGCCATAACAATGTAAGGTTATCAGTTCATAATATTGCCTGATTGAGGAAAACTAAAACTATTCACAGAAGAATAACCAAGTCCAAAATCTCTACACTATTCTTTAAAAGACATCTAGTATACAATAATAGAAATGCAAAGAACCAAGAAAATGTATCTATTGTCTGGGAATACATACGTGTGTGTGTGTGTGTGTGTGTGTATATATATATTCATCTCAGAAATACACCCTGAGACGATTGCTTGTAAAATTAGCAGCTAACAACTTGGAAGACACTCTTAAAAATGTGCTCAAAGGCATAAAGTAAGTAACAGTCATAATGCATTAACAGATGGGAAATCTCATTATAGAAAGGGAATCAAATCTGAAATAATGGAACTTCTAGAACTGAAAAGTACCACACTGGAATAAAAATTCCACTCCTTTGACGCAAGTTGGATACTGTGAAAAAATATTTGGAACTCAGTAACAAAATGACATTTTAATATTCCCCAAATATGTGGAGATTAAACAAACAAATTTTCTGAGTTTAATTACTAATCAAAATAAAATGCAACTTTCTCTTAACAAAACGACTGCAAGTCAATTGTAATCAAATCATGAAAAAAGAAAACAATGTTTTAAAAATTACAAAGAAAAAGGCATATTACATACACGGGAGAAACCATAAGATTTTCCTTGGTTACCTTTAAGAAAATGCAGGCAAAAGACAATAGAATGACATCCTAAGTATGCTAAAAGTTGAACAAATTAAAATTGTAGATACAGAATTCTATATGCAAGAAAACATCCTTCTCAATGAAGGCAGAATAATGATATTTCACAACAAAAATATTGAGAAAAGTTTGTACTAGGAGACCTGTACATCAAGAATTAAAAAAAAAAAAAAAAAAAGTCTTCTACCTGAGGAAAATCAAGGGTGATTCTGATTTTTTCTCCCTTGTATATAATGTCTTTTTTTTCTTTGATAGTATTTTTTAAAATTAAACATGCTCTTATTGTACTTGTCAACCCATTGAATTGAAAAATAGGGTACTCCATTTTCAAGATACTGTTTTCTTTAAAATTTTATAGAGATTTTCTCATCTGTTCTGCAAATCATTTCCAGAAGTCTCATTTTTCATATCAACAAATAAATATTAAATCTATCCAAAATTAGTGTTTTTCACTAGTAGATTAAAAGATGTCCAATGATGGACATGTATGTATTTGATGATATATCGGTGAATTTATATGAAATTGACTCCAACCCATAGATTGGTTTTTAGAAACCCTTAATCAATGGAGTATATAGTGACTAATGATCTAAAGTTAGTTATTTACCCAGTGTTTTCATCTGTTCAGGCTGTTATTAAAATATCATAGACTTAGTGGCTTATAAACAATAAACATTTATATATCACAGTTCTGGATACTGGGAAGTACATGATTAGTGTGCCAGAGTGCTCAGGTTCTGGTGAGGGCCCTCATTTTGGTTCATTACTGGTGTCTTCTCATTGTGTCTTCACATAATAGAAGAAGCAAGAGAGTTCTCCAGAGTCTCTTTTATAAGGACACTAATCTCATTCATGAGGGTTCCACTCTCATGACCTAATCACCTCCTGATGTCCCCACAAGTGATGCAAGTATCATTACCTTTGACATTAGGTTTTTTTAATGAATGAATTTTCAGGTCATAGAACCCAGGATATTCCTATCCACTCCACTACTTTATTTGTGGTGATTATATGCTGCTCTGAACACAATTGCTAATCATAATACATCCCTATTTCTGCTATATTCTAGTCTGTGAACTAAAGTTTCTAAAAGTTTGGTTTGTGGTTACTGACTTTGTAACTGATTCTGTAATCATTTATCCATCATTGTATAATTTCATTTCTATACTGGTTTTTATTCTATCAGCTTACATCTGTGGCTTCTTCATTTGTATTAATGTGTTGGTTGTCTGTGCCATATTAAAGTAGTTTCCCATATGATTGCATATGTATACCAATTGTCTTAATATTTAAATGATAATATAAATGACTTTAAAATCCTTGAGACATATTTTTCTTTGAATTTTCAAATATCACTTTACTTTGGTTATGAAACCTAAAACCAAAGATCTCCAGCAAATTCATATCAAATCACTTTTAATTCTATTCTAATTCTATACTAATTTTAAATTCTATACTAAATTTTACAGAAAATATAATTCATATTAATTTTATTTAATGTTAACAAATAAGTAAAGATTTTTATTTTTCACAAATATTTAATTTTGTGCATGTAGGAGAAAGATTATTAAATGTTTGATAGTATGTTTTTAAATGAATATTAGATATTATTTAGTTTAACTGCCCTCTTTTATTTTATTCACCAAGAACAGATATTCAGAAGCAAATAAAAACTAGAAACTAAATTTCTTAGTTTTTTAGCTAGCTCAAGTTTTTAAGCTTAGATTTAATTCTTTGGCTTTTTAAAAATAGTTACTTCAAATATTGGCAATAATCTAAAATTGAAGTTTTACTATTGTTTATTTATTCATCTTTAAAACACATGTGATTTTACTGTTAATGTATATTAAATATATGTTGTTTTATGCAGAGAAAATTTTGTTTATTTATAATAAAGCATTGTTGAAAATAACTATTAGGGATGCATTGTTGATAATAACTATTAGAGAACATGCATTATCTTACACACAAGCTAAGATAACTTTTCATTTATTTTGATTCTCTTTCTAATGGCTTAATCTGTGAGTGGCTAAAGTTTACCACATTTCCATAATTTATACTTCTCTGAAGAAATGATTTTAAATAATTTTGTATAAAACTGAAAAATAGAATTACAATGAAAATAAGCTGTTAAATAAGTATTTTCTTTACCTTTACCCTTCTAGACTTTTCAGTCTGGTTTAAGAGTTAAATAGACATGAGGCAGGTTCATAGGAGAAAAGCAGATCTAATTTTATATGTACGGGGGCTCCATAAGAATATTTGGGCCCACAATTGGCCAGGCATTTGGTACTTATATGCCATTCTAAAGTAAGGGGAAGAGGTGGGGGTCTGGGACTTCCCAGAGGAGGAGGGAAACTCACTTAGAGATGGAAAAACTAATGTTTGGTAAACAAGTGTTTGCTACACCTTGCAGAGATAATGAGACACAGAGAGGACTTAGGTCTCTGAGCCCTGCTGAGTTCTGCCTAGCATACCTAGCCCATAGTCTTTGTAGAGATTTCTGGTGATAGTGCTCTTCTTGAATCAGGCCTTTTACCTAAATTATTTCAGATGGTTAAGGGGAAATAAAAAACTCTGAACATTTTGTTTTGTAAAAGTAATCATCCCAAAATAATCCTTCTGCCAAAGAGACATATTTTGGGGTTGCAAAATTCTGCTCCCCTACAATGGTGTTATTTCATAAGACCAAAAAAAATTATATATGTATTGTGTGTGTGTGTGTCTGTGTGTGTGTGTGATTTCTGAGCACTTCAAAATTGTACTTGTACCTTTGAAAGTGTGGTTCTGTTAGTTATATTTTATGTTTAGTTCACAGCACATTTAATACTATAACCATGATTTTGACCATTAGTGAAAAGTTAAAAATTGTTTCCTTAAAACAGCTAATTTTTAAATAGATGCACACATAGTTCCATATTTGAAACATATGAGTAATTGTACTAAATTATGAATAAGGACATGTTTTGAAGGCATTCTTACAAACTATAAGTGTTTTAACCTCAAATATTTTGTGTGCACTTAGGTTAAACTGAAAGTCCCAAAAGCAAGTGAAGCTGTAGATGATGCCTTTAGTTCTAGTTATCTTCTGTTATTTGGGTAGTTTTAATTTTACTCTGAAATACAAATTCAAATGAAGCATATTCTTTTCAATATTAATTCTCAGAAACAAATGTTAGAAAAATCACTAGTTGGCATACATAATCATGAGCACATTCGTATTGCTATATAAAAACAGGCATATGTGCACTTATTTCCTATATTATTATTTGAACGAATTAAAAGAAAGTTTTAGTGTCAGTAATTTCAATAATAAAGAGGGGGGTTCCAAAGATATATTTTTCCTGTGTCTTTTAGTGTAAAACATAGTTTTAAAGTTTCATACCAAAATAGGACTCTTGATCTATGTTCTAGCCTTAGTGTAAACATAGTTTTACTTTTGTATTACAAGTTGCGTTTTTGTGCGATTATTATTAGTTTATGTAAGTAGATGTTATACAAGGTTGTAAAAGTCAAAGCAGTAGGAACCTTTAAATTTAATTGCCTGTTATATTATTTTAGACATAAGTTCTAAACTAATGCTTCATACATGAATGAATAAATGTCAGTGAAATTTTCATTGATGATTTTTATATCTATGAGAACCTTTTATAATCTCTGAATTGTGCACGATAATCCTTTTGTATAATTTACTACCATATATTGGGAACTGGGAAGATTCTTTCCCCAGATTGGCATTCATTCTTGAGTTTTGTCCTGATGAGTTATTCAAATAGTATTATTATTTTTTAAATCTGGGAAACAAGAGTGCATTATTTAAAAAAAAAATATATAGGGGTGACACTGGTTAATAGAATTATGTAGGTTTCAAGGGTACAATCCAATAATACATCATCTGTGTACTGTGTTGTGTGCTCACCACCCAAAGCTAAATTACCTTTCGTCAGCACTTACTGGCCCCTTTACCCCTATCTACCTCCCCGTCTCCCTGCTCTCCCTTTGAGAACCACTAAATTGTTGTCCATTCTATGAGTTTTTGTTTTTTTGTCTTGTTCATTTGTTGCTTTCAGTTTTATATCTCACATAAAAGTGAAATCATAGTTCTCAACTTTTTCTGTCTGATTTTTGCTTAACATGATGGACTCTGTATTTATCCATGTTATCACAACTGGTTGTATTTCATTTTTTTATAGATGAATAATAGTCCATGGTATGTATGTACCACCTCTTTCTTTATATAATCATCTATCAAAGGGCATTTTGGTTGTTTCTTTGTCTTGGCCATTATGAATAATGCTGTAATGAACATGTGACCTCAAAGGCAAGGGACATAAAAGTGAAAATGAATGAATGGGACTACATCAAACTAAAAAGCTTCTGCTCAGCTAAAGAAACCATCAACAAAACATAGAGGCAATTAACTGAATAGGAGAATATATTTGTAAACAATGTCTCTGATAAAGTGCTAATATGTAAAATATATAAAGAACTCATACAACTCAACAACAACAATCAAATTGAAAAATGGGCAGAGGACCTGAACAGACGCTTCTCCCAAAAAGACATATAAATGGTGAACAGACATATGAAAAAAATCTCAACTTCATTAGCTATTAGGGAAATGCAAATGAAAACCATAATGAGATAGTACCTCACACCTGTTAGAATGGCTGTCATCAACAGGACAAGTAATAACAAGTGTTGGAGGAACTGTGGAGAAAAAAGAACTCTCTTACACTACTGCTGGGAATGTAAATTGGTACAGCCACTTTGGAAAACAGTATGGAGGTTCCTCACAAAATTAAGAATATAAATACTGTATGACCCAGCAATTCCTCTTATGGGTATCTACCCCCCAAATATGAAAATATTTACTCCAGTATTTTATCATCTAATTACGTTTGGCCCCAGGAGACTCATTGTTAGATACAATGGCCTCATTTTACATCCAGAAGCTTCTGGAAGCTCTGAGAGATAAAATGACTTATATAACACATGTATGTAGCAGAGCCAAGGTTTGAACTCAGGATTTGCATGTTCAGAAATATGCTCAAAACATTCAAGTGTTTTTGTTCTATGAGATCTAAATCAGAATTTAATGGCACATATTATCTACGGTTGCCATAGAGAACATTAACCCTAGCATCCTCACTCGGCTAGACCCAAGTTCATCACCAAGCACCTGGGCCCAGAGCCATACTGACCCATCCTTGGGGAATACCACTGTCACTAGCATACCTTTGTTCCAGAAGTCCTATGAAGATTATTGCAGTCAGCAGAGCCTTTGACAGAATGTGTTTGTGCATGATAGGGCCACATTTGTCAGCCAGACTTTGTTCTTTCTCTCTTTATTCCATTCTTTCTCCCTGTCCCTGTCTCCTACTTTCTGTATAGCCCTACTTTCTAATATATTTCCTTCTGTACCTTCATTATCATCTAAATGTGTGATAGGTAAAATGCCTAACCCACACTAAGAAATACTTGTGTGGCAGGTAGATTGCCTGGATTTAAATTCTGTCTCTACTACTACTTTATGGTGGTGATCATAGGTGATTTTAAACTCACAAACTATTTTAGCCTGCATAAGTAAGTGTATACTTTGTCATAAGTTGCATGATTCAATAAACTGATATATATAGAACACTCAGGGATGTTCCTGACAATAAATCTTAGCTATGGTGTTCAGAATTTTTTTCTATGCTGGTATGTCTATATGGATACTTCTATACCTGTCACCAACAAGTTATTGCTTTTTAAAATTTCTGGTCTAATTTATTAAAATGTCTGGTCTAATTTATTAAAGCATAAAGAATAATAGATAAAAATCACAGTAATGGGATTTAATGTTTGTGGATTTCCATCTTACATTTGTTTTTGGAGATAATGTCCAGAGCCACTAGGTGAATGGATGAGAAACAAGGGAGGATCCAGCATTTCAGTGTTCTTGTTGGTACCTCAATTGTACAATTGCCATTTTTCTACTTCCAGCTTCTTTTTTCTTTATTATTTACTTTCTCTTGATGTTTACGGTCTACTAATTTTGAAGTTCTGTCCAATATTTTTATATTTTATATTTTACTCTATATACTTTATATGTTTATTTAAAATATCAAAATTTAAGTTATTCAACATTCATTTAAAGAGCTTAGAAAACTTGAATTTCTTTTAAATATTCCTTCCCTAATTGGATACCTTCTTTCTTTAATTTTACTACTATGCTGTTCCTGAAATACTTAGATGTTGTTTTATTTCTTATGGTCATTTGCTTATATTTAAATCATTTTTTTTTCTCAACATGCTTTCTTTTTGTCAAAAATATTTCCTGGGATCATATTTTTTCTTCCACATGATATAGGGGTTGCTTTAAGAAAGATTAATTAATGATAATGACTATATTTTTTCAAAAAACTTGTTGAATTTCTCTCTTATGAATGAAGGAAATTGTCCATTAATATATTATTATGGGTTAACATTTATTTTTGCTCAGCATTTTCTCTTATTGTTGTTCATGTTGTCCATTATTGATGGTGGAAAGTTAGTTGTCACTCTAATCTTTGTGTTTATAATTGGTCCTTTCTAAGTGATGTTTTTTAGATGAACTATGAGTTCACATTCTTTAGCATTTTTTTTCCCCTGAAGAAATTAATTGTATCCTGGATTAAAGATGTGTAACTAGAGAAATTCAATTTGTTTCTTTCTGCAGGGCAATGGAAGGATCAAAACCACTGGATGCAATTCCTGGGATAAATTTAGTGTTTTATCTTTTTATCAAGAGTAAAGATAGAGGTTACACGTTTCCTAATTCTTTTGTTAAGTTTCAAGTTTACACACTGTAGGCATGGCCAAGGATTATGCAGGGTCTTTTACCTAATTCTTGACCTTGATTGGACCTAGTTTTTCTTTTCTCTCTATTTCTTATCATTTAAAACAGAAGCTCTGGAATACCATAGATACCATGTATGTTTACTTACTTTTCTGGATTTTGGCTTCATTATATATTTTAGTCTCTGATGATTTTTACTTAATTTCTAAACTGTTATGAATTCTATGTAAATATGCACACATATTCTTTATGCATACATATATACAGATTTAATTTTTATTTAATTCATAATTTTCTAGGATTTTAGCATGAAGGATTTTCAAAGTATTTAGACTGGCATATTACTTTAATATAACTTTTTTTTTTAATAAGAAAAGGCTTTTTTATCTAGAGGGTGCTGCTTGAGAAGATGGGCTGGCCTTAATGCTTTCTTAAATCCATCTTAGGGAAACCCTGAATTCGGGCTTTTTTTATGTCAAGGGAAGGGAGAAGGGGCAGGGTAAGAGTTGGGTGAGGACCACAGATACCTAGGCACAGACAGGGCTTCAAGGAAGAGGACAAAATCTCTAAATTTCTTTGTTTCATTTCCTTTGACTTTCCTTCCTTTGTAATTTCTGTGTTGTAGCATGACACTTTCTATTTCAGAAGGCGTATGTTTGTTTATGTGTTTATCTCCAAAACTGATTGTAATTTCTTTTGAAACAGGCAACACGATTTATTCATATCTCTCCCAAAGTGGGAAAGGGGGATGCATATATTGACTTATAAATGATGATAGATTTAGTCACTCAATATATAATATTTGATATGCAGGGATAATGATTCATGAAAGTATTTTTGTGTCCACCTTTATAACAAATAATATGTTTTATTATTCATATTTTACCTTGCAGTGTTGATTTCTTAGTATACATTTGTTAGATTGAATCATGGCAAAAAAATGAGGAAAACAAATGGTTCTCTTATAAAGAATTATGCCAATTTTGCTAATGCAGTCTACGGTGATACTTTATAAAAATAAATATAAAAAATGTTGCTATATGTGCTAATTTTTATATCAGCCTTTATTTATTTCATTAGACCACATGTGAGTAAATCTGCACATTCACTAATGAAATGGTACCACAGGAATTTTTAAAGAGTGGACATACAGAGAGTGCTTCAAGGAAACTTATTAGTCAGAAATAAGAATTTGAGTTATTAAATAAATATAACCTTAAGGTAATGTTTGTTTATCAACTTGGCTTCTACGACGTGTAAGGAATAAAAGTCCCCTGCCATAAACCATTGCATGTCTAAGGTTTCTTGTTCAAATAGAAATGATATCTACCTACCTAAAGAAACAAGCATGAAATCTGTCCCAAACATCTTTCCATTCTCCAAATTGAAATTGGATGTGAGCATCCTCATGATAATTTTGCACAATTATCATTGCCTTTAGCACCAAGAAAAGTGGGGGAAAAGTGAGTGCTCTTAGTAGAAAGGTTTCTGGTTTGTTTACATGTCAAAGACAAGGCGATCATAAGATAAGAGAGAACTCAGAATAGGCATGCTGTATGTCTCCTAGGTCTGGAATTGAGCATAGTCTAAGGGTGTGCTGCTTGAACTGGGATAATGGCTACTTATTTCTACCATTGCTAGAAGCTGCTCTCTTTTATTCTGAGAATCTGAAGGCAGCTGAGAATTCACTAGAGAGCCAGATTTTAAAACTGGCCTTGATCAAAATCAACCTCTGGGGGTATAATGTGAAATAACATAAATCTATGCATGTACACATTGTTTTCTCATGAGAGAGTGAAAAAGATCTCTTCAAAAGCAATCTAAGCTACTGCATTTAGAGATAAAGTAACTATAGCTGTATAAATTTACCTTAGGGTCAGACTTTAGCAAATGTTACTTTCTAGAATACAAGCTAATACTTGATTTCATAAAATAGACCTTTGCTTATATTAATAACTATCACGAAGTCAGACATTTTCAAATTTAGAATTAATTCATACATTTATTGAAAGCTTAGTAATTCCAAGGCCTTTATTATATCTTATACCATGTTCTGATTACACTGATTTATCTATAATCCTAAATCATTGTTACCGTTGGGGAAATCTAAAATCCATCATTGCCTGGTGACACGGAGGAGTCTTTGGTTCTTTTTGCCGATGCAGTGAAAAATTATAAATCAGTGAGATTTAGGAAAAGTAAGTTTTATTGAAAATATGTTTTGAGGAAGAAAAAGGCTATGCCAAAGAAGGCTATAGCGCCATAAAATTCAGGAAGTAAACCTTGTGGCTGTGATGGGTGGTTTTAGGGCAATGACAAATGATTGGCACATGAGGTTATTGATTGACATTTGGCTGTTATTTAACACTTTGCCTACTGTGCATGTACTTAACCAGAATTCAGTCTGTTGTAATTAGATTCATGAACTTCTGGCCATATGTATAATATTATAATGATGATATAATGAGACTAAGTTTAGTGTAGTACTGACTGTGTAAGCACTCTTGGCCAGGCTAAACCAGTGGCTATTTTATGGCTCTTCACTCTTTTGTGCCTCAAGATGCAGGGATAATTTGTAACAGTAAAATGGGTATTCTAGGGAGGTCGTAAGGGAGGTCTTTAGGTGGCGCCTTCATTCCCAGGTGCTCATGTCTACCTACCTAACATTCCTCACCTCAAGTATTGGGGACCTAAATCATAGGGTTAGGGGTCAGTGACCTCTCTAGCTATTTCAAGCTGAGAAAGGCTGAAGGCGGAGGATTAGTTCTCTATACTTGCTCTCTGTCAACAGGGGCCAAAGTTTGTTGCTGTCCATCTAAGGTTCCGTAGTATGGTATAGGATCTGTTGACTGGAGCAGTGATAGCTCCCTTGGAGGACCATCTAAGGATAAATTGCCTGGACCCTGGAAAAAACAAATTGAACAAGCTGATTTAGGAGGGATGGTTCTAGGAGAAGGAGAATAAAAAGTAAGATTAAAGGAAAAACAGGAGGTAGAAGGGATTATAACCACAATTGTCACTTTCCAGTAAGAGTGCTTGTGCCAAGGTGCTCTATCTTGTCTGCAGATTTAAGGATGTTGTGGATAGATATGGAAACCTGTCCTGATCGGTTGACATAGAAACCGCATTCTTCTTTGAGGTAGGTACATATCCCACCTTATCCTGCTGTCAGAAAATCCAAGGCTCTTCAAGTTTGAAGTACTATGCCTGCCACGGAATCCAATTGTTTCTGAATTTAGGTCAAGGCAAAGGCTGTCTCCTTGATGGCCTTGGGAATCTCTGAATATAGCTTGATTTAACACTTTAGTTCTCTTGCCTTCTCTCTACATCATGACACATTAGAAACAGCATCTGAAAGGAGGAGTGTAACAGCAGAGTTACTGACACAAAAAATGATGTATGTTATATAACGTGTGTGTGTGTGTGTGTGTGTGTATGTATACATACATACATATATACATACACACAGACACACAGACACACACATATATATATATACACACACACATATATATTTCTATTTAAAAATGTATAATTTTCTCTGTTCACGCCACCCTGAATAAGACCGATCCACTCTGATCTCGGAAGCTAAGCAGGGTTGGGCCTGGTCAGTACTTGGATGAGAGACCAGCTAGGAAGACCAGGTGCTGTAGGCGTAAAAAATAAAAAATAAGGGATTGCAAGCTGACAAGTTCCTTGCAATCTGTGAAGTCAACCAAGTGTTGCCTTGCCTAAAGATAAGTAAGTAAATAAAATTTAAAAGAATAAAAATGGATAATTTTGAAATGTAGGTATTTCATGCCATAATCATATGTCAATGCCAAATGTCTTTTAAAATCTCTCCCTAACTAACATTATAGAATATGATATCTGTTTAGAAAACTACACTTTTCTTGTGTGTTTTCTTTCCTTACCCTACTACCACACTCACAACACTTTTGACACCAGGTATGTGACAGATTTTCCTACACTGAGCAGTGCTATAACACCAGCTGGGCGTCTTATAATTTAACTCATTTCTAACACTACCTAGAGAAAGCATCAGATTCCACAGGCTAAGGGTTCAGTCCTGCAGGACTGGTCCCGCCCCACTTCAGATGCCAATCGCAAGTCCAGGTTGTTACCTGTGCTTTTGATCCATCTGCTATAAATTGAAGGTTTCCACAACCACCACCTTGGTTTCAATCAATTTTCTTGAATGGCTCACAGAAGTAAGAAAAATAGTCTACTTACTGTTTACCAGCTTATTATAAAGTAATATGATAAGAGATACGGGTGAACATTAAGATGGAAAAAATATGGAGGGCAAAGTATGTGGGAAGGGGCGTGGAGCTTCCATGCCCTCTCAGTACACTACTCTCCCATGTTTCCATGTAGTCACTGGCCCAGAAGCTGTCTGAACCTCATATTTCAGAGATTTTTATGGAAGCTTCACCATCTATGTGTGATCAGTGATCAGTCATTACCTCCATTTCTAATCCTTCTGCCCTCTCTGGAGATTGAGAGGCAGACTGACAATTCTAAGCTTCTGATCATGGCTTGATCCTTCTCGTGACCAGCCCCCCACCAAGAATCCACAAAGAATCACATTAGAACAAAACACACTGCTATCACCGAGGAAATTTCAAGAGACTTAGGGAACTCTGTTAGGAACCAGGGTCAAAGACTAAACATTACAACAAAAGATGTTTCTAGTGTTCTCATCACTGAGGAAACTACAAGGGTTTTAGGAGTACTAGGTCAAGAAACAGAAAGAGACCAATATAGATAGATGATAGATAGATGATAGATAGATAGATGATAGATAGAAAGATAAATAGATAGATTTTCTATTATGATATTGCAGAAAAATTAAAAAAGGGTAAATCGGCAAGTATAAATATGACAATTATGTAACATATTTGGTATTTGTTTTTAACTACCTCATATAATTTATTGTGGTATTGTGTTAGATAGATTCATATGCATGTGCAATATGTGACTTTCTTCTGAACCCAGTGTTTACTTTTATTGGGAGTAGGATATTTTAGTTTCTCAGTTTTGAAGATTATTAAATGTTGTTTTGATTGACATTTTTCTGTACCTAAAATATATTAATTAAAGATATGCAAAGAATTATATTAAAAGGAAGTTTATAACTAACTTTTGGAATCTTTTGAGAAGCATGTGAGCATTATTTTACTGTCTATATTTATGATTTTACTAAGAGAAGAGGATATATATTTTTAAAAATATTATCAAATAGGATAAAGTAGTTTAAATAGTTGAAATCAATTTATGGCATCTAAGCATCATTATGTGACTGAAATAATGGCTTTAGCTAAGATGATTTTTCAGTAACCATCACTTCTCTACAAAAAAAGTGTGCATGAAAGTGTGTATTGCTATGAAATATTCAATTGATTATATCTTCATAGTAAAGAATATTTACTTAAAACTACTTCAACTTTTAATTTGAGATTTACTCATGATAAACTTCCCCATTCTGTATCACTTCAATTTTGTTTGGGTTTGGTATAGCCACTCAATATAATCAGTTTTCAACTCACATTTTTGTCCCAGAGCCAAACCTCTTAAAGGAAAAAAAAAAAAAATCTTTCTCAACTTGCAAGGCTATACATTATTACTTCAGTTGAAAAAAATTTCCGATAAGTAAATGTAAATAAAAATAAAAGCACATATATGATTTGTGTAACCTTACTTGTTAAGAAAAATTATTCAAGGTTTAGAAATGAAGCAAAACATCAAGTCTTTCAGTATCACTGGGGCATTAGAGGTCCACTGAAGGATCGTTTCTTTCTCTAAGGAAAACATAACTCTGACACACTGTTTACAATTAAATAGGTTCCAGATATTTTGCCACTGTGCAGCCCTGGAACTTGCATATAATGAGAAGCAAATTGAAAAGATAAAAAAGGATTCCCAGGCTTTTAAAGATGTAACTAATTTCTATTTAGAAGACAAGACAATCCAAAAAGTGATGGGTTTATTCTTCTATAGGACATCAACCAGATTGCATCTAATTTAGCAATTTAACTTTCAGCTTTTTTCTTCTGAATTTTTTTTTGAACTCCATTATCATCCTGCCAGTCCCTTCATTGAGTTAAACAGAACTTTTTCATGTGCTTATATGTATTTGAATAAGAATTATATATTTAACACGTACAAAATTTTGTTTTGACACAGTGAGACAAAGGATCATTTGATTCCTCCCTAAAACATAGAAGATACAAATGTGAACCAATGGTGTGGCTTAAGCCAGTTTCCAAATTTGGCTAATGATAAGAATCACCTAGGGAGCTTTATAAAGCTATGAATTATCTCTTTCAGTGCTAGATATTCAGCATCTCCAAGGAAGATGCCTGCTAATCTGGTTTTGTTTTGTTTTTTAAAAAGAGTCCCAGATGAATTTATTATCAACTATTGGAACCTCTGATCTAAGACACTGGTTCTAAAAATGTTTGGAGTCCACAGTGACTCCAGGGTGTCAGAGCTGTGGGAGCTCTTTAGCCTTTTCTCACACTTGGCTGCTTTACTTGGAAGGATAGGTATGTATGCCATAATGAAAATAGTAGATTTTGCTAAAATAGAAGTAGCAAAGCTGTGTGTGGATAAAGTGACTTTAGACAAAAGTAACTTAAGCATTTATAGTTGCAAAGGTTAAGTACATGTAACAAAATAACCTTCACATGTTTCATATATTTGCATATTAAAAAATCATTAAATGGTATAGCAAAAGGCAAATGCTATAACTGAACACTTATAACTGTATACTACTTAAACTAACTCACTTTACCTATTATTTACTAAGCTTCTAAATTTAAGGATTCTCAACAGAAAACAAAACACAAAGCAAATCTTCTGTTATATATATATAAATATATATATATATATATATATATATATATATATATTTGTCAAAGCGATGTTGAGGTCATGGAATAGCATGAAAATAGCAAACAAATACAGTGCTAAGACTTGTTCTATGTACTTTACATATATTATCATTTGATTCTCACAAAAACTCTAACCTGTATTTTCTATACATACATGAACTCTCTGCTATTATAGATTTGTAAGTTAGTGGTACTGGCTCTATTAACATGTGAGATAATAGTAATTTAGAGAGTTAAAATAACTTGCTTAATTCACAAAGCTAATAAACCTTGGAGTAGAGAATTCTAGTCTTAATCTATCTCCTGAGCTCCTGCTTTTCCACACTTAATTATTAATTATCTAAAAGTAATTCTTTATGGGAATCTTAAAGGTGAGATTTTGTGGCCAAAGAGTTTAGTCATACATCTGAGTATTAAACAATGACAAATAGATGATATACAAGCTATGTATCATAGAGAAAATACTACATTTCAATATAATTCTTTTTATTTTGAAATTACCCATCACTCCCATCCCTCCAGCCAACATTTAAAGAGATTTTCTTTGTATTAAGTCGATACATTTAATAAATTGATATGTGTGATAAATTCCTTTTCAAGAATCTTTTCTGCTAATGTTTTAGCCTTATGCTTCTCCTCATCACTCTGCCCAACCTATTGAAATTGTTATTCATAAAGAATTTTAAGTCTCTGAACTTTCTTTAAGCTCTTTTGAATATATTCCATCAATCTTATATACTTACTATCATAATGTTGAAAATAACAAAAAAAACCACTTCTTTCATTTTTGTATCATCTCATGAAAATTTTTCTCACATTTTTTCTCCCTCAACTTCTTTTATTATTTCATTGTCCCTATTAGCATTTTTTTCTACCTTCTCTTTTAGTACCAGCTGTGAGATTCCTGACTTTGCATTTACTCTCTTATAACAATAATTAGGATATTAAGACAGCCCTAATCCTTGCTTTGTCCCTGCAGGTTATCCAATTTTTTTCCTTGTCTTATACTAACAAACTTTGTTTACAGATTCTTAGAAAATTTGCAGTATGTATCTGAGCCAGATTCTACTGAATTAATCAGCTTATTGTAAACAAATCTTATAATTGAAAAATTTATAGCATAACTCTTCATAAGTACTTAAATAATTGTATTTTCATTGACTTTACATATTTTTCCATCAGTGATTCATTATCAATTTCAGGTAAAATGAGATATACAAAATTACTTTAATTATTCTTTAAAGACAATTTTTTTTCTAAGTTTATATTTGTCTCAAAAATGCATTGAATTGTTAAATTATATATTAAAACTGTACCATCAGCTAATAATGGAATAAAATCACACATTACAGTTCTTCATATCAAGTAATAATTATTTGTTGTTGGTTATTATGGGGAGGGTAACAAAAATGACAGAGACCGCACGTATTCTGTATAAAGTATGGTAAAGAGGACTTGGCATGAGGTTTGAGCAATATTAGTAGAATGAGAGAACAATCTGAAATGCTAAGACAATTGATTGCCTCTGGTTTAAGTCAGTCACCTCAAAATTAATCCAGCCTTTCCAATTTTTTTTTTCCTGCCACTACTCTTTATATCTTCCCACGTGGTATATGAGTTCAGGAGAAACTATCCTTATTTAGTTCTGGACACGTATTATCCTTGCCATGCAGTGGGTCTCACATGCTTCCTCTGTTGGAGCTCATATTTTAAGTTCTTTAAGACTCTATTTCCAGTGTTTCTACTGTTGATTCATCTTTTGTTTTCTTTAACGAGGTGATGTACCATGACAGCTCAGAGTGACTTTTCTTTAAAATGTTAATGTCTCCACTTGCCTGCATTATTCTACTTAGGATGGACCTGTTTAGATTATGATAGTCTTCCAATTGCAAAATTCAAAAGAGGATCTCCAGTTTTTGTCTTGTTGACATTCAATAATTTCAGCAAAACAAGCACATGTACAGTATGAATTTCAATTTTATTAAATAATGTCTTTTATAAAGTATTTCTAAATTTAAATTTGGAACTTATTGTATAACATAATAATTAAATTAATTCGATCCTACTACATACTATGAATAACATGTTTTTCACATTTATTTTTTAAAACAATTCCATCAGTGTAAAAATGATATACATTTCCAGTCTAAACACAACTGTTAAGAAAACAGCTTTCTATCTATATTGTTTTATTATTTTTTTTAATAATATAGAAATTTTATTATTTTTTAATAATATAAAATTTTTAATTTTAAATAAAAAACACTTTAGAAAACATGTGCTGTTTAATTTTAAATGAAAATGGTAGGACTTTTTTCATGTTAAACAAATGGACTTTGGAATCCCTGAAGATATTGACTTCTTCAGTTTGCAAGTTAGCTGTGAAACTATGTGTCAACTTGACTGGCCCTTTCTGGGTGTATCTGTGAGGGTGTTTCTGTATGAGATTGACATCTGAGTCCTTAGGCTGAGGAATGAAGATTGCTCTTCCAAATGTTTGTGGGTCGCACCAAATCAATTGTAGGCCTGAATAGAATCAAAGTCACCATTAGTCAAAAAGAATTCTCTCTCTGCCTCACTGTCTTTGAAATGAGACATTAGTCATCTCCTGCCTTAGAACTTGGATTCAGACTGGAACACTGTCCTCCTTGCTCTTGGGCCTGCCTGGAACTTCTCAGCCTTCTTAATCACATGATCCCAACTTCTTATTATATATTGTATATCTGTGTGTGTGTGTGTGTGTGTGTGTGTGTGTGTGTGTGTGTGTTATGTGTCATGTGTCTCTGGAGAACCCAGACTAACATAAGCTTTAAGAGAGATTTATGCTATATTTTTTATATTTTTATCTTGGACTCACGAGTGAACAAAATATAGTTTGGGTTATTTTCATCTCTAAGAGGCAGTTTGTACTGAGTCCAGAACTACTTACAACTTAAGCCATTTCCAATAGCCATTATTCAAGGAGTGTAACATCAGATGGACACATAATGCAGTAAAGATAAACATATACCAAAAAAGGCAAAAATAAAAATACTGTTCAGTGATGGAAGAATTTCTGAGGTGACTATGAGGGACTGAAGATGCCTAGAACATAGGTTGCTAATCAGCTGCAAGGTCAGTCCTTAAGACAAATCCAGCATTGTATATATTCATTTATAAAGACTGTATGCAAAGCAGCATTGGTTATTAACTCATCATTTTCAGAGAAAAGTTAAAAAATAATTTTGGTAATAGCACATTTAAAAAATATATATATATATACCCATTTGTATATATATATATTAATTAATAGTTTTGTTCATGATGAATGCAATGTATTTAAATATCACAAACACACTTCCCACATATGACCACAGTATTTCCTCCTTATTTGGGGTTTCTCTTTTTGTGGTTTCATGGTGACTCATGCTCTGAAAATATTCATTTCTCTCCCATTAGTGTGAATAAATGAAAATCTGAAATAAAAATTTTAGAAATAAATAATTCATAAGTTTTAAATTGCATGCTGTTCTGAGTAGTGTGAGGAAATAGCATGCTGTTCTACTCTGTCCCACTCCATTCAGCCCTGGATATAGGCTGGCCCTTTGTCCAGCATACTCATAGTATATATGCTGTCACCCCTTGATCACTTAATAGTGGTCTCAGTTTTCAGATTGACCATCACAATATCTCAGTGCTTGTGCTATTTAGTAATGGCCCCAAAGTACAAGAATAGTTTAAACTTTATCAGAAGTATGTATTATAAGAAAAAAACTGTATGTATATGGTTTGGTATTATCCATGGTTTCAGATATCCACTGGGGGTCTTGGAAAGTATCCTCCATGGAAAAAGATGGACTACAATATTTCTTTTACTTGAACTAGAGAGATATAGAGTGTTCATTAGATGTGTTAGGTGAAGACTATCTATGCCATTCATTCTACACATTGCTTCCTTCTACACTTTCTTTTTTGGTTATTTAGTAAATTATCACATATGTGATAAATATAACCTCAGTGTATATAAATATAACCTCAGTGTATATAAATATATACACATATGTGTGAGTTAACATTGGTGTAAGGAACTTTTAGGAATATATAAGTTATATTTGCATTTTCTTCAAAATATTCAAAAATGGTATCAATTAACATACTCAATATTGGTAAAGCAATGCAATTAAATGTCTTCACTTTCAACCAAGACCAAAAATTGACTATTACAAAGTGCTTCTACAATTTATAAATCTAGATTCAAAAACAAGATTGCAGTTATGACACTATTAGTATGCATATACTCACTTCTTTGTTTCTTAAACTCAAATGCTGAAAATCATCATAATTTCTTCTGTTTTATATCTGAAGTTTACCTCATAATTTCTCAGTATAAGAAAATCTTAATGCAGTTTTTATTTTTAAATCTTCATCACAATATATGCCACTTAGATATAAATTTTCAAACATGTTTAATGGTAAGATCCAGAATTAACTTAAGCATATGGCAATTACATGATTTTTCAATTGTTAGAATTCAGAAAAGCATGAGCAAAAATGATTAAATATATATCTAATTCTCAATTATTCACACTAATGGAGGGGAAAGAAAAGGTGTACGTAGCATTAAAACAAAGAAAAATTTCTAACTCATTTTTAGCTTTGCAGTATAATTTATCACATTCATACCTTTTCACAGCAGCTGACACATCATGTCTTTTCCATGGCAAAGTCTCTCTATATTCATCTAAGCTTTAACTTCAGAGATTCAGAAGACTAGACAAAACTCTTTTGAGATGGCAGGTATGCAAAGAATAATTCAGAAAACTGACATTTTACTAATAGTAAACCAGGATTATATCAATAAAAACACATGCTATTTATGAGGCTTAATATTTCTTAATTTAATAAGTAACAAACACTCCTCAGTTGGTTTATTTATATTCATTCATCATTAAATGCCTATGACATGTACTTGGTGCCTATAACATCCTAGGCAATTTTCTCTGTACTGAGAATGCAGCATTGAAGTAAACATAGTTCCTGCTCCCATAAACATACATTCTAATAGTGGAGAGCAGACAGTAAACAAAAAGTAGACACATAACCATAGAGATAATGGCTAAGAAAAATAATTAAAAGTGATGATGTTGCTATTTTAGGCAGGGTTATCGTGAAAAATCTATTTTTTATGTATCATTTTAGCAGAGACATGAATGAAATGGATAATGATCCAAGCGAATAGTTGGAGAAAGTATATTGAATACAGAGGGGACCTCAAGTGCAGAGGCCCTGGGGACGGGGGAACTTGTACTTGCCGTGTGTGAGTCCACAAGATATCTGAAGGTGAGTGAGGAAGGCACATTATGTAGGACACTGAGTTATACAGGAGGCAGTTGGAGGATTTTTTTGAGTGATGTGATCTGTCTTATAACTTAACTGAATCCCTCATGTAGACATTAAACCATAAGAAGAAGAGAGTGGATATGTGATCACCAAGTAGGATGTTATGAAAACTAAGGGGTGGTACAGATGGAAGTAGTGAGAAATGTTTGTGTTATATAGATTTATTTTTAACATTATAAAATATTATAAAATTAACTGTAGACCTTTTTTAATCCACTATCTTCAGTGACTATTTTCTCTCAGTCATTCCATTTTTTTAAAAGGGAATGAAAAACGGTTTATGATTACTTGTTAAGTTACCTAGAACCCCACTGACTCTTAGTTCAACAGTCCTTCTCAACACACTGCTCTTTCTGAGAACTCTAATATACAGCTCTATTAAATCCAATTCAAATATGAAACTATTTTTTTTCTTAATATCTTAGCCCACTGTTTTTACTCTAAATTGCATATACTTTAACTTCCATAGAGATGTATTTTAGAGAGCTTGCAAGTGGGTAGAGTTTCATTAGGCAATTAGAATTCCCTTTTCTATAATATTACTATCATTTCTTTCATGGTGTTGTGCTCTTTCTCATCTCATTCCCTTCACCCATATGGCCACTGCACCTTAAATTAAATACTTTCTTGCTCTTAAAAATTTCTGATTCAGATTGAATGCCATTTAATTAGGAAAGTTCTTGACCCACAGTGTGGAATCCCCTGCTATATACTTTTAATAGATTCTGTTTATTATACTTGTAATTTTATATATTTCCTGTGACTATTTGATTTATATTTTCAGAAAAAACTAAACAAATAGGATACACACACACGCACATACATATGTAAGAGGAAATTTATTACAAAAATTGGCTCATGCAGCCATGAAAGTGACGTCCCATAATCTGACTTTTGTAAACTGGAGAATTGGCAAGATTCATGATATGATTCAGTCCAATTCCGAAGGCCTGAGAACCAGGGAAGCCAACAGGTCAACATTCAACCCCAGGCCCCAAGCCTGAGAAAGGGGAGCTACTGGTGTAAATCTGAGAGTCTGAAGCCTCGAGACCCAGGAGCCCTGCTAACCCCAAGGCAGGAGGGGATGATTGCCCCAGCTCACAAAAAAGCAAGAATTCACCTTTCCTCTGCCTTTTTGTTCTATATGGGGCCCTGATAGATGGGATGATACTGCCCACTTTTTGTTGGTGAGTGCTGATCTTTACTTAGCCTGCTGATTCAAATACTAATTTTACCTGGAAACACCCTCATAGTTACACCCAGAGATTACACATTTTGTTGGCTACCTGGGCATCCCTTTGCCTAGTCAAGGTGATACCAAATATTAACCATCACTGCATTCTATACTGCATTCCCAATTCTTGTTTGTTTGTTTGTTTTTTTTTTCTGATTGGATGATTTACTGTATATATTTTATTGTTTTTCTCACTAAGAATTTAAAGGAATATATTCTGAATTTACTTCTACTGATGGCATTTTTAAAAAATATTTTTCTACCTATTTTTCTGTCTCAGATTTTTCTCTTGTTTTGTTCTCTAATATCAGTGAAGATACTGAGATTCCTAGGATGTTTATTTTTGCACAAAACCTAAGCTGAAAAATATAGGGAAAAACATATAGTTGTTGCTAGTTTATATCACTTGTTACAGGCTTACCCTGAGTCAAGTAAGCAACAATTTGCTCCATGGGTCACGTAGTAAATTCTTTGTTAGTCAGTCTGGACAGGAGGATATCAGCACCAGAGGCTCCAGCACTTTCTGAGGCTGCCTCAATGGTTGCATATTTATATAAGACACTTTATGCCAGGGCTAGGATTTCTCTGGCCATAAATTTTGTTAGAATAATAAGTAAATCGTGTTTTAAATTTCTGGGCATAATATAATGTAGCAACCTAAGTCACACATTTTTTTTGTTCATGTTGAGTAATAGGAAAGGATTTTGGATCTGAACATTATTCTTATTTTTGTCTTAGAAGTAAGTCTCTAAACTGTGCCTAGAGCTTGACTAATGATTGTCTACTTCTGTGGCCTTTGTTTTGAAACAATAGATTTAGATGGAGATGCATGGCTAATCTGGTCCCTGCCTCAAGCTGATCCTAATGGAAGATGCCTTGAAGATATAGAGGCATATTACTTTCTAAGGCAGAGATGACAACAGAAAATATTTTAGTGGAGTGAAGAATTCAGGTTTATTCTGTTTTGATAAATCTTCTCAGCTGCTAATAATATATTTTCTTATTCTTACTGACTCCTTGAATTCGAACACTGACTATAGCTTGAAAAACTTAACTTTCAAAATTTGTCATGGCATGGGATCATCTGATACCCAACAATTATGGATGTAGGTACTAGATTGAAGAGACTAACAAAATAATGTGATGTTTCTTTTTCTTTTATCTATACTAGAGTTTACTGAAATCAACGAAAAGTAGCTAAATCCCTCCATGTTCCTAATAAAATTGTTAATTTCAGGTATTGGTGAACATGCAATCTAAGCTGCCACTAATACATACACAAATACCAAAGTTTCAATAAGAAAAGATTAGGACTGTGGCATGTCTCTTTCAGGGAAAGAGTCCGTGAGCTTCAACTGCTTGTTGCTATGTATATTTGCAGGCTCAATTTTCCACATTTTCTGAATTTTCAAGGAGAAGCAAGGAATTTGGATTTCTCCAAATTTAGAAATTGAATTATAGAAAGTAAAGCATCACTCTAAAATAATAGTTAGTTTTTAATTGTACCTGAATATTCTGCAGTAGTTTAGCTCAAATTTCACACAAATATTTCTTCTCAACATTGCTTACTCTTATAAGAGTCTGAAAATAGAAACTTATCTTGAAGGAATCTGTGACTTGGTATTTTTTTTGTCTACCAAACATTTCTCATTATCACAGGCCCCTTGTAAAAAGATCTGTGAAATTTACATTTTTCTTCTAATTTTCATTCTTTGATTTTTAATTTTTTTGTAGGTAATTGAGAGAATCTTATAACTACTAGGTATTAGTAATATTTTTAACTACACCAAAAATAAATGGAATATAAAAGAAGGAACTGCTAGAAGGAAAAAACTATATATTTATCAATTTTTGCAAGTGTTCAACTACGCATATTCTTTTGGATATATTTTCCTTCCATAGCATTAATTTTCTATGCATTTTTTCAATAATTTTGTGGTATTCTAATATCATTAGTGTTAAAGAGCAATCTCAGTTTAAAAGGGACACTGATGAGCTCTGTATTGAATCTGAAATTCTGACTGCTCAATGAATTGTTTGTGCAAATTGTTTTTAAAAGGCAGTTTTTTTATTTGTTTTCCAATGACAGAACAATATAAATAGTACCTGGAAGTTCAATAATAGATAATACCTACCACACATAATAAAAAATACACATTACATTACAGAAAAAATATAACCATTATTATAGTTTTATATTTTTTAATATACAGCATTGAAAAAATATTACTTATTTGCTGAAACAATTTGCTATGGTTTTGCTAGGTAAAATATGAAACAACTGGAATATACCTTTGTAAAAATATAAAACTACATATAACTAGGTAAATTTTTCATCATTCTTACACTGTAGTGATTTAAGACTTTAGTAATGTTTACATTTTAAATTGTAAAAGCCATTAATTATGATGTTACCATAACTTATTTTAAGGTGAACAATAAACTCTTATTTTCTATATTCATGTATTAGATAAGCTGGATTTTAATAGTTTTCCCTATATGTCATTTAATGTGGGATTTAGGAGACATTGTTAAAAATACTTTTTTTTTGTATTTAAATTATCTAATTGTGGGTCTGACTTAACATAGCCCATCATTCCATTTGACAATTGACTACTAAGGGAGGCATTTAAGCATTTGTGCTTCCAAAAGGCATTATTATTGATGTCTAATATTCCACGTAAATATTCATTCTACACAAAACTAGCTAAAATTTTGCATGCAAGAAGAAGTAGGACATTGGTATTTTGAGAAAGGAGAAGTGGGGCATTAAACTTTTGGTATTGGCTTCTATCTCCCCACTAATGGGTAAATCCTGAACAAAGGAAAAGAAAGAAGCAGTTTAACTGATTCTACAAATGACCAAACAAATACCCTGGAAACAACAATGGATTCCAAAACTTTCTACTTATGATCATTTATCTACATTTAAAGTGCCTGACATTATTGAATACACAGTATTGTGACAAATTTCTTCCTCAGTAGACTTAATTTTAATTATCTAATGTGTCTGCAAAACTCCTCAAATTGTGCACTGTTATTGACTGTTGTATATCCGAAACTTGTAGAAGTTTTCAGGCCTCACTAACAAATCTCTCTATGGATTTTTACACTTTGTTCAAGCCTTTTAAAGTTCAGAACACACTGAGATTTGTCTGTCATTCACCCCTACACTCACCTCTTCAATCATATTAGAAGAGACATGATTGAAGACTGAATAGTGGGTCATAACAGGAATAAGGTGACAGAACTCGATGAAGTATTCAGTACCAGATATCATAGGCAAGTTTCTACGGTTCAGAAATAAAAGCTGGTACTCAGATATCAGTACGAAGATGTAAGAATCAAAACTGAAAAATGTGTTTTAAAAAAATGTTGTATAGGAGGAATATGTTCAAGGAGTTCAACTGAAGTTTAAGAATGAAGAAACACCATCAAAGTATTATTACAACGGGGGGGGGAAATCAAATCAAATAATCAACAAAATATTTCTTCTGGTCATTGGGATGTTTAAAAAGAGAGTAATGCCTGCTATTGCTGATTTATCCTACTCAAGTTCTTCATCCAGGTCTATGCTAGTTTAAGAATTTGCTTTATTTTCTTCCCATTCCGTTAACAAAATATTTTGTTGGTATAGAAAACAAGGTGCACATCATTTAATCCACTTAACACATTTAAAAATAATTTTATATTAATTACTTAAACACTTAAAAATGTTAATGTTACTAGGCAGAAAGAAAAGTTCTATTAAATGCTCTTAATGGTACACAAGTAGAGAAAAATAAATTATATTAAAGAGAGCTCTTTATATAATTTTAATGTACCCCATCATCTGATTCTATCACAAGTATTTGCTAATGCTCTAATGAGATATTTTTCAGTTTACCCGGGACAGGGTGTTCTTACTCCTTTCTCTGGGCCTTTGTACTAGCAAATAAGAATATTTAGTTTCTTTTCTTTCTTTGTATCCATTTGCAGAATATTTTACCCCTTCGACTATGAGTAGGTTTCTAAGACAATGATAACATTCTGTGTGGTGGTGGTGGTGGGCGTGGTGTAGAGGAAGTATTTTTATGTTTCCCTCTTTCTCTGTCTTCCTTCTTTCCTTCCTTCCTTTTCATTTTTCTTCCTACCTTTCTTTCTTGCTCTCTTCCTTCCTTTCTTGGTTCCTTCTTCCCTTCCTTCTTTCCTTCCTGATTTAAGTATAGATCTATGGATATTTATTTCATATTTACCATTGAAATCTAACATTCCTTTATTCTGTTGTTCTAATCATTCTACCTTTAGCCATTGAGAGCTCATTTCATTGTCTCATGTATATCTTTAACATACTTTCATCAATATGATTTGTTTTTTTAGCAAGCCCTTATTTGATGGCACTATAAATTTCTTAAGACTTGTCATATATTTCTTGTTTCAGTCACAGAATCAGCCATTTGTTCATGACTCCGGCTCCTTTTATTGGAAAATCATGAAACCTAGATCTGAATAACAGGTGTAATTTTTGCTACTGGAGTAGTGTTTCTTCTAGGCCTTCTTAGCTGACAGATAAAGGAATATATGTGAGTATACTAAATCGTGTATATACACGCCTATAATTATTTTTCCATTTAATAATCTGTACTATATTAAGCCTGTATAGCAACATGAGCTTGTATGGGTGACTCCAAAATTAACCCATGACCACATGAATCATTCTAGCCTCCTTTTTCCTTCTTTTTCCTTCTATTCCAACTGTGAATACCCTGGATCCTAGCATTTATTATTCAAAAGTTTAATTGTTTGCTTCCAGTATATATGAATAACAGCAGCATCAGAAAATTGTTAACCTGACTTATACTCCTAAACAAAACAGCTTTATAAACTAGAATGCAAAGCTTGTGTGTAGTTCATTTTGGCTTAGTCTTATAGTCTCTACTCATTTCCAAAATTACTTAGGGAAGCAATTTTTCCCTTTCAGCGAGATTGTTTCATACATTTTTTTATACAGTTAGATTGTTTTGTTTCAATCTCATTCAATCCTGGGATTCCCTTATCTCTTAAATTTTTTAAAAATTGCATACGTTAAGATTCACTCTTTATGGCATAAAGTTCTATGGCCCTCGCAAATGCATAGTGTCATGTCTCCAGCATTTCAGTAACATAGTTAATAATTTTACCACCTAAACAACTCTCTTTGATTTATCTATTCAGTCCTCACCTCTTCACCTCCATTTCTTCTCTCCTTGAAAACCACTAATCTTTTTACTATTTCTGTAATTTTGTCCATTCCAAAATGTCATGTAATAGGAATCATACAGTGTGTCATTTTTCAAATGGGCTTCTTTCACCTAGCAATATACATTTAAGCCTACTACATATAGCCTACTACATGCCTAGGCCAACATGATATGGCCTATTGCTCCTAGCCTGTAATCCTATACAGCATGTTACTGTACTAAATACTGCAGGCAGTTATAACACATTATTATTTCTGTATCTAAACATAGAGAAATACAACAAAACTATAGTATAAAAGGTGGAAAAAATTATTCTCTTGTATAGGGTACTTACCATAAATGGAACTCGCAAGCTTAGAAATTGCTTTGCGTAAGTCAATGAATAAGTGGTGAGTGACTGTGAAGGTCTAGGATGTTTCTATACACCACTGCAGGCTTTATAAACACTGCCCTACAAGCCTTCCTCCTGTTTCCTTTCGACAGGGATAGAAATAGAATTCCGTAGCTGCCAATGCTGCTCCCTGACCAGGCTGTGCGCTAGATTGCTTATAAATATTGAGGAGAAACTGAATGGGTAAGGCATAAATAACCCTAATAGTGAATGTCAGAAAGGAATGAAAAGTGGTCTGAGGATCAGTAGGAGTAAGAAATTGAGATGGATAAGTAAAGGAAAACAGGGGATGGCCATAATGTGCTTTTAGCTATTACATGTTAGAGCAGTGGGCAGATTAAAGAATTTTGTGGTATTCATAAAAATGGTGTTTAGCACGGAGAGAATGTAGAATTGAGGACTCAATATTTCAGCTTTGGAACTTGTTTTTGGTTCTCTTGACCCTATCTGGAACAAAGAGATCTCACTGATCTTGATTTGAAAAGAGAAATTACACTTATGCTTTATATCATTGTCACCTGAAAATATCTCCAAAGTACAGTGACGGGCTGGCTCCACACTACCATAGCATTTACTATAGTGGCAATGACACTTAATGCTTGTTAAGGTTGCTCCTGTGGACCTGTGTCCTTGTACAGCATCTTAGGTCCTCAACAAGAATTTACAGCAATGTACTCTGAAGATCATCAGTCTATATCTAGGGGGCTCTCGTGCCCTCTGGGTATGTAGCACTGGGGGTTCAGGCTCCGCTGTGCCTGACTGATTGGGCTGTAATCTGTGCACTCAAAATTGAGGTGTTGTGAGTGAGAGGGAATCTACTGCCAAGGCCCACAGATACAGCTCTCATCAGAGAAAAAAAAAAAATCTCTTAAAGAAAACATCTTTCCATTTCTTACAGAATTTTCAGCTCCATTATAACCTTATGGGACCACTATCATATATGTGATTCAAAATGTCATTGATCAAAACATCAAATATATGGCACATGACTGTATATGTATAAGCCTTGTAAGATTATCTGTTTTTCCTTATATGAGTTTTGAAATTTGTTCTTTAAAGGAATTAATCTATATTATCTATGTATTGAATCTACTGGTATAGTATTTCTTTACAAAAGTGTGTTAGTATTTTAGTGTCTGTGGAATCAGTAGTGTTAACTCCTTATTCATTACTGATCCTGATAATTTTGAATTTTTTTTCTGCACTAAGCCAACTAGAAGATTGTTGTTTTTATGAAAGAATCAAGTTTTGGTTTCACTGATTATCTGCACGTTTCACTATTTTCAACTTCATTAAGTTTTACTGTATTTTTTCTCTTATAATTTATTTTTTTGTTTTTAGTTAATTTTTCAGTGACCAGAAACATACAATATTATGTTAGTTTTAGGTTTATTTTTTTATTATTTATTTTCTGTTAACTTGTTTTCAGCTTAAATCATTCTTACTTCTCTAGTTTCCAAAGGCAAATGCCTGGATTCATGATTTTAAAATTTATTCTCCATGTAAGCCTTTAAATTGATAAAATTTCCTCTATGCATTGTTTTTTGCTAAGTATCATAAATTCTGATAAAATTCTGTTCATTTGCATTGTTTCAAAATATTTAAATTTTTTTCTGAGACTTTTTTTGGATATGTGTTTAATTAATATATGTGGCCATTACTCTCTAAATATTTGGGGATTTCCCAGATCTCTTTCTGTTATTAATTTCTAGTTTAATCCCACTGTGGTTAGAGAACATATTTAATATGATTATTATTCTTCTATATTATTTAAGGTATATTTATGGCTCTGAATGTGGTCTCTCTTTGTGAATGTCCCATGTGATCTTTTTAAAATTTAATTAATTTGTATTTTATTATTTTTTAAAATTTTTATTCAATTAGATTTGACATTCAATTTTACGTTATATTAGTTTCAGATGTACAGTGTAGTAGTTAGACATTTATATAATTTATGAAGTGATCCCCCCAGTTTGTTTAGTACCCACCTGGCTCTAGATATAGTTATTATAATATTATTGACTATATCCCCTATGCTGTACTTTACATTCCCATGACTGTTTTGTAACTACCAATTTTTACCTCCTAATTCCTTTATCTTTTTTCACCCAGCCCCCCAACCCATCCCCATTTGACAGTCACCACTTTGTTCTCTGTATCTGTTTGTTTTTTCATTTGTTTTGTTCCTTAGATTCCACATATAAGTGAAATCACATGATATTTGTCTTTTGCTGTCTGACTTATTTGACTTAAGATAATACCCTCTAGGTCCATCCATATTGTTGCATATAGTAAGGTTTTATTTTTTATAGCAAAGCAATATTCATATATGTATGTATGTGTGTGTGTATGTATGTATATGTGTGTATATATATGTATGTATATATATATACATATGTGTGTGTGTGTGTGTGTGTGTGTGTGTATACACACACCACTTCTCTATCCAATGTTTATTAATGGTCTCTTAGGTTGCTTCCATATCTTGTCTATTGTAAATATAATGTGCAGTGAACATAGGGGTGCATAAACCTTTTCAATTAGTGTTTTGGTATTCTTCGGATAAATATGCAGAAGTGAAATTGCTTGGTCATAAAGTAGTTCTATTTTTAATTTTTTGAGGAACCTCAAAAATATCTTTCATAGTAGCTGTGCATATGTGCAATTGCACCACCAGTGAACGAGGGTTCCCTTGGCTCCACATCCTCACCAACACTTGTTTTTAGATTTATTGATGATAGCCATTCTGACTGGTGTGAGATGATATCTCATTGTGGTTTTCATTTGCATTTCTCTGATAATTAGTGACATTGAACATTTTTTCATATCTCTGTTGGCTATCTGTATGTCCTCTTTGGAGAAATGCCTATTGAGGTCTTTTGTCCATTTTTTAATTGGGTTGTTCGATTTTTTTGTTTGTTTTTTAGTTTTATGTGTTATTTATTAATTTTGGATATTAACCCCTTATCAGATATTTCATTGGCAAATATCTCCTATTCGATAAGTTGTCTTTTTCTTGTCCTTGATGATTTCCTTTGCTATGTGAAAACTTTTTTAGTTTATTATAGTCTCATTGGTTTAGTTTTTTGTTGTTGTTGTTTCCTTGCCTGAGGAAATATATCAGAAAGAAATATTACTAAGAACAATGTCTGAGAATTTATTGCCTATGTTTTCTCCTAAAAAGTTTTATGGTTTCAGATTTTACATTTAATTCTTTAATCTATTTTGAGTTTATTCTTGTATATGGTGTAAGAAAGTAGTTTAGTTTAATTTTTTTTTTTTTTTTGCATCTATCTGTCCAGGTTTTCTAACAGCATTTATTAAACAGACTGTCTTTACCCCATTTTATATTTTTGTCTCATTTGTCATTGATTAAATGAGCATATAGGTGTGGATTTATTTCTGGTCACTCTATTCTTTTCATTCACATATGTATCTGTTTTAATGCCAGTACCATGCTGCTTTGATTACTACTATAGCCTTTCGATATAGTTTGATACCAGGTAATGTGATATCTCTAACTTTCTTCTTCTTTCTCAAGATTACTGTGGCGATTATGGATTTTTTTTTGAGTCCCATATACATTTTAGGATTATTTGTTCCAGTTCTGTGAAAAATGCCATTGGTATTTTAGTAGGGGTTGTATTAAATCTATAGATTGCTTTGGGTAATATGGCCATTTTAACAATGTTAATTATTCTTAACCATCAACACTGTATATGCTTCCATTTATCTGTGTCTTCTTTACTTTCTTTCTTCAGTTACTTATAATATTCTGAGTACAGGTCTTTTACCACCTTGGTTAAATTTATTCCTAGGTATTTTATTATAATCATAAATGGGATTTTTTAAAAAAAAATTTTTTCCAAAAGTTCATTATTGCTGTGTAAAATTACAACTGATTTCTGAAAATTAATTTTGTAGCCTGCTACTTTACTAAATTTATTTATCAGTTCTAACAGCTTTTTGGTGGAATCTTCATGGTTTTCTAAATATAGTATCATGTCATCTCCAAATAAGGACAGTTTAACTTCTTTCTTTCAAATTTGAATGCCTTTATATTTCTCTTTCTTGATTGATTGTTCCAAATAGGATTTCCAGCACTACCTTTAATAAAACTTTTAAAAGTGGACATATTTGTCTTGTTCCCGATATTAAGGAAAATGCTTTTAGCTTTCCCCATTGAGTAGGATGTTAGCTGTAGGTTTGTCATATGTGTCCTTTACTATGTTGATGTATGTTTCCTTTATTTCCACTTTCTTGAGAGTTTTTATCATAAGTGGATACTGGATTTCTGTCAAGTGCTTTTTCTGCATCAATTGATATGATCATATAATTTTTATCTTTCAATATGTTAATGTGGTGTATCACATTAATTGATTTTTGGATATTGAATCAACCTTGTAACCCAGGAATAAAGCCAACTTGATCATGATGCATGGCATTTTTAATGTATTGCTGAATTCGGTTTGTTCTTGTTTTGTTTAGAATTTTTTTTAATCTATGTTCATCAATAATATCAGCCTATAATTTTATTTTTTTATAATGTCTCTGTCTGGTTTTGGAATCAGGATAAAGATGAAATGAGCCTTTCTTCCTCTTGGATTTTTGAAATAGTTTGAGAAGAAGAGGTGTTAATTCTTCTCGAACGTTTGGTAAAATTCGCTTATCCAGTTGGAACTTTTGTTTCTTCGGAGGTTTTGATTACTGATTTGACTTCATTAGTAATAATTGGTAGGTTCAGATTTTCTGTTTCTTGTTAACTCAGTCTTGGGAAATTATATGTTTCTAGGAACGTTTCTGCCTGATTGCCCAATTTGTTGCTTATAATTGTTCACAGTATTTCCTTAAAATCTTGTATTTTTGTGGAGTCATTTGTTACTTCTCCTTTTTTCATGTCTGATTTTATTTATTTGGGCCCCCTCTCTTTTTTTCTTGAGTATGGTTAAAGTTTTATCAATTTTATTTATCTTTTAAAAGAACCAGCTCTTGGTTTTATTAATTGTTTGTACTTTATTTAGACTCTATTTCATTTATTTCAGCTCTGATTTTTTTATTTCCTTCTGCTCATATTGGAATTTGTTTGCTCTTCTTTTTAGAATTCCTTTTAGGTGTAAGGTTAGATATTTTTCATTTAAGATACTTTTTTGTGTGTCTTGATTTAGATCGGCATTGCTATGAATTTCCCTGTTAGAACTGTTTTCGCTGTGTTCCATATATTTTGAGATGTGCTTTCATTTTCATTTATACCGATATCTTTTGATTTCTTTCTTGATGTTATTGTTAACCCATTCATTGTTTAGTAGCATGCTATTTAGCCTCCATATATTTGTGTATTTTTCAGTTTTTGTCTTGTAATTGAATTCTAGTTTTATACCATCATGGTCGGAGAAGATGTGTGATATAATTTCAGTCTTCTTAAATTTACTTAAACTTGTTTTGTGGCCTAACATTGGAAAATGTTTTATGTGCACTTGAGAAGAATGTATATTCCGCTGCTTTAGGGTGAAAGGCTCTAAGAATAACAATTAAATCAATCTGATCTAATGTATCATTTAAGGCTGCTGCTTTTTTGTTGAGATTATTTGTCTGGTGTCAATGGAGTGTTAAAGTTCCCTACTCTTACTACATTGCTATCAGTCTCTCTTCATGTCTGTCAATATTTGCTTTAAATAATTAGGTACTCCTGTGTTGGCTTCATAAATGTTTGTTATGATTATATTCTTATTTTGAATTGATCTCCCTCTGTCATTATGCAATGTCCTATGTCTTTTATTATAGCCTATATTTTAGAGTCTGTTTTGTTTGATATAAGTATTGCTACCTCAGTTTTTCTTCATTTCCATTTGCATGAAATATATTTTTCCATTGTTTTAATTTCAATATCTGTTTCGATCTGAAGTGCATTTCTTGTAGATGGCATATGTATGGGTCTTGTTTTCTTATCAATTCAGCTACCCTATGTCTTTTGATAGGAGCGTTTATTCTATTTTCATGTAAAGTGATTATTGATAGTTACATAATTATTGCCATTCTATTAATCAGATTCATGTCATTTTTTTCTTTCCCTTCTTAAAGAAGATTCTTGAACATTTCTTATAACGCTAGCTTATTGGTGGTGAATTCTTTTACCTTTTTTTCTGTCTAGGAAGCTCTTTATCTCAGTTTAAATTTTAATTGATAGACTTGTTAGGTAGAGTAGTCTTTGTTGTAAGTCTTCGCTTTTCATCACTTTAAGTATTTTGTGTTGATGCCTTCTGGTCTGCAAAGTTTTTGTTGAGAAATTGGCTGTCATTCTAATGGGAGCTCCCTCACTGCCTTTCTCCTCCTGTTTCTAGGACTCTCTTTGTCTTTAACCTTTGCCATCTTAATTGTGATGTGTCTTAGTGTGGGGCTGCTTGGGTTCACCTTGTTTGGGAATCTCTGCACTTCCTGGACTTAGATGTCTATTTCCTTCACCTTCAGTAATTATTTCCTCAAATGAGTTCTTAATCCCTTGCTTTCTCTCTTCTCCTTCGGGCACTTTTCTGATATGAATGTCGTTATGCTTCATGTTGTCCCTAAGGTCCCTTAAATTATCCTTATATTTTTAATTCTTTATTTCTTTTTGCTGTTCTGATTGACTGATTTCTACTATCTTGTCTTTCAAATCTCTGATTCAATCTTCTGCTTCATCCAATCTACTGTGGTTTCCTTTTAGTGTATTCTTAATTTCAGTTATTATATTCTTCATTTCTGACTGATTCTTTTTTTATGGCTTCCTTCTATGTTATTTTTTATGCCTATTTTCTTTATTAAAATCCTCATTGACCTCATCGTTTCTTCCCCTTAGTTCATTGCTTTCCTTATAACCAGAGTTTTGGACTCTGTGTCTGGTATGTTGCTTGCCTCCATTTCATTTAGTTCTTTTTTGGAGTTTTCTCCTGTCTTTAATTTGAGATATGATTTTTTGTTTTCTTATTTTGGCTGCCTCTCTGAGTTTGTTTTTATGTGTTAGGTAGATTCGCTATATTTCTCACTCTTAGGCAGGTGGTCTTTTGTAGTAGGTGTTCTTTGTGGCCAGATAGAACTTGTTGCTCAGTAACCATGAGAAATTGCCACGGTGGTGGTGGGGGGAGCAATTTGCAAGTTGGGTGGTGGGGGGGTCTCAGGGAGTCTCAGGGTGGAGAAGCAGATCTCACCAGGCCAATGGAGATTCAGTTTGGGCCACATTGGGGGAGGGCTCAACACACACGTGATGGCTTTCACCTGCAGGCTGCACAGGAGAAGGGCTAGACAAAGTGATTATGGTAGCTGTCACCCCAGGCTTTGCCCTGAAGCCACACAACTCATTCTTTCCCTGTTCCTATGATCGTGAGAATTATGTATTTTTATGGTGTTGCACGGAGTATTCTCTGTGTCAATTAGATCATATTTATCAAAAATGCTCTACAAGTCTACTTTCTTCACTGATTTTCTATCTGCTTGATCTACAAAAGTCTAAAAAGTGGCTATTGCAGTCTTCAGCTGTAATACTAAATTTGTCTATTTGTCCTTGCAGCTGTATGAATTTTTGCTTCACCTATTATACTTTTTCATTAGGTGCATATATATTAAGAATTTTATTTCTTCATTGACAATTGACATTTTATTATCATGTAATACCCCTCTTGATTTTCCTTGCTCTGTAGTCTGTCATGCCTGAGATTAATATAGAAACTTCAGATTTCTTTTGATTAGTGTGAGCAAGTTTATCTGTCTCTACACCATATACTTTTAACATATGTGAATCTTTATATGTTGAGATTCTTATAGAAACAGATAACTCGGTTTTGCTTTTTAAAATTTACTCTGGCAATCTCTATACTTTAAATGATACATTTAAACCCATCACATTAGAAGCTGTTATTGATATATTTGAATAAACACCTACCATATTTTAACTTTTCTTTTTTGTACACTCCTGCTCTGTTATTGTTTAAAAATGTTGTTGTTGCCCTAGGTTGTGCAATATGCATTTACAACAAAACTATTTGTAACGAAACTTTTAAATAACAGCATACTGCTTCACACATGGCATTGTCACTTTATAAGAGTATTTCCAGTTTATCCCTCCCATCTCATAACGTCACTGTTAATTCATTTCACTTGTTTACATGATATAATCACAGACTATATCATTCCTATTGTTATATTAAACAGTTATTCTTTATTTTTCTTAGTCTCAATTGATCTAAAGTATTTAATTTTAATATTTTTATTTTTTCTCTAAATCTATTGTTTTATGTAGTTCTATATTTTTAACCTATATTATTTTTATTCTCTGTGAAAATTTTCTTTTATCATTTATTGTACCCTAGGCTGGTAGCAATGAATTCCCTCTGTTTTTGTCTGAGAATGCCTGTATTTTGCTTTTGCTTTTGAAGGACAATTTAGTTAGATATAGAGTTTTAAGTAGATGGCTTTTGTTTTGTTTTTAAAATTTTTAATACCTTAAAAAATTTTACTCCACTCTTCTTGCTTGCATAGTTTCTAATAAAGTCTACTGTAATACTTATTGCTATTCCTTAGTGGTTAAATTGCCCTCATCCCCCTGGTTTTTTTTTTTTTTTGAAATTTTCACATTGTTTTTTATTTTCTGCAGTTTGAATATGAAATGTCTAGCTGTAAGTTTTCTAATATTTATCTTTGAGATTCCTATACCTTTGGTTTGTTGATTAATTGCCATTTATTTTAGATATATCTTGGTGACTCTTATTTCAATATATTTTTCTCAGTTCGCTCTTTCTTCTTCTAATAGTTCAATTATTGCAGAAAAATGAAGCCAGTGAGAAACCAAGCACCATTCAGACAGTTGGAGAACTCAGATTATTATGCCGGCGATCCCAGAAGATCTAGCACTCTGAAGATCTGGTCCCTGAGCTCAGGGGTAACCTTACTTTTATAGGGCTTATCAAACAAAGGCAATACATCTGTTATCTAGACAGAACAAGAAAAGGGGAGGGGGAGTGAGTCTTCAGTTGATCACGAGGTCGCCCTGCCCTTTGGCCTATGCAGCAAGCATGTCTACAGAAGTGGAACAAAGAGCTGATTACAAGGTTAGCCATTGGAGTGGAAAATTCCTCTTCACTTTTGCTTGAGTTTCCCATTGTAATGATTCCACAGTTATTTATTAGTTTATTAATATTAACATTGATTATAGTTATTTTAAATTCCTAACTTGTCATTTCTGAAATCTATCATATTGAAGTTTGGTTCTGTTGTTTACTATCTCTTCTGACCATTTCTATTTATCTTTTAGCATGTCTTATATTGTTGAATGCTAGACGTTTTGGGTAATATGAACTGAGGTAAAAGGCTTTTTTTGTGTGTAGGTTTTATGTTCATTTGACTAGAATTTGAACTATGTTTAGTTTTGATATAGCGGTGCATGGCAAGGAACTATGTTTAGTTTTGATATAGCGGTGCATGGCAAGGAATCCCAAATTCATTATTGTCCTTAATTTTGACTCTTCTGTTGTCTTGGATTATCCTATAAGAACTCCTTAGATAAGAGTCTGTATCTTTCAGTTCTTTCAGTTAGAATTCTCTGTTGTTATGCTGAGGACTTTTTGATGTGGTAGTAATGCATTAGGAAGGAGAAATGTTCTATAATCTTATTATATCTAAGTCTGTTCATGGGCATATGCCCTTGTCCATTATCTTCACAAATGTTTCTTAGCTTTTACTCCTCCTCAGGTCAGATAGGAAGGAAAGAGCTGAACAGAATTTGATAAATGCCCTTCCATTTATGTGAGAAAAGGCTCTGTAAATTATTTTCCTATAGAGAACGGCCTTTGTTATGAGGAATAGTCTGAAAGTATTTTTGATTGTTCATTTTTCCCACCCTTGCCAGAGTGATGTATTTTTTTCTTGGCCTTCATTATAAGAACATTCAGGAGTTCTTAGAGATAAAACTCCAAAAATGATGGGTCCCCCTAAGTCTCTATTTCTACCCAGGAGTGTCTCACTCTCACTCTAGTGTAAATCAGCCTACTAGAACTTGTCAAAATGACCTATTCGATGTTCTTACTGATTTATAGCTCCAGTGGCTACTGTTTCTGGTAACCAGATCCCAGTTCTGATTCTCAGTATGTGCCTGTCTCTCTAGTTTTTGGGGTGGTGGTTTTCACAGAAATCTCAATTCTCTGATGAATCCAAGCAAAGTTATTGATTTTCAATTCATTCATCTTTTTCTTGCTTAATCAGAGTAGTGAGAACGTCCACACTCTTATATCAGAGCGCAGACTGGAAGTTGAAAGCGATTCTGTTTTAAATATACAATATGAAATTCAGAGACACTTCTGATCTACATTGTCATTCTAATGTAATATATGTAAATTAGTCATAATAATTACATTATGCTTATTTATATTGAACAAGAAATAATTTCCAGAGGTTTATAATGAAAGGGACCAAAGTTTCGCCACCTAAATACTGCCTTGTGGATATTGATTTTAAGCTGGTTATTAAGAAACAAAAGAGTTAGAAAGAACCTTTGACCCCTCTCCTTTTCTGCCTAATAGGTTCAAACGCAAAGGCCTGCTTCAGGAAGGAAATCTTAGGATGTCACTTTAGTCTAATTTTAAGTTAATTATAATAGGTAGGAAGGTACCAAGCAGAGGCCTGGTAGCTAGATGACCCATGTCCCATGGAAGCAAGAATTTGTATGCTGTACATGTTCTGCTCTTTCTCAACTACCTATAAATTGCCTCCTTCTTTAAAATCCCATCACATCCCACCCCCTACCTTTTTCCTTTGTCCAAAATGACATTACCTCAGTTTTACCTCACTGTCTTTGGAATTTGTGTGCTTATGTGAATTCCCTGTATGCAGGTATTAAAATCTGATTTCCTCCTGTTAATCTGTCTCTAATTTGATTCCTAGCCCATATAGAAGAAATTATAAGGTGGAAGAAAAAATATTATTATTTTTAGCTCCCACAGCAACAACCAGCATCTGCTTTTTGCTTCTTGCTTGTGTTATTATTGAGTCAGTCATGTCGCTAATCCCAGATGCCATCATTCAAGAATACAGGTTAAAGAATAGCCCCTCTCTGTGACATAGTTTATCCTGATGTAAGAAAGAAGAGATGGTGGGGCTACATTATTTTTTAAATATTCTACTTAGATTGGCATGTGTCCCTTTCATATTTCATTAATCATATTTTATTAATAAGTTACAGAGCAAAGTTGTTAATAGTAAGGAAAATATCTACTACCACTGCTCTCAGCCTTTATCAAAATATAAAGCAAAAATGTAGCCAACAGTTCTTTGGCCAGCCTATTTGTCAGAACCATCTAAAACGGAACAAAACACATAGATACATTAGAGGCACAGAGGATGTTATACAAATGCCTTTATACTTTGTATACAATTTATATTAAGAAAAGTGCCCTCAGTCTTAATCAGCAATGTAGGAAAGATTTTATTGCCTTTACATGTTCTCTTTACAAAGTAGTTCTTGCTTAATTAACCTCCACCCTTACATAACCACAGATGGTTTAGAAAACAATATTAAAAGAAACTCTAAAGAGAGCATTTGTTGAAATAAGTTGGTTAGCCATTACTGCAGGAACAGCCTTGTGCCTACTAATGATTGGATTTATAACTGATGTCTGCTACTTTTAATGTTACACTATATTTTCCTAAATGTTTCTCAGCATAGTAGCTAGATGTAAATAAATTTTAAAAAAGTTCTCCTTTCTATTTCCTTTGTAATTTACAAATGCAATAAAGACAAGTTCATTAATGCAAAGGACAGATATAGGCAATACTTACAGCTATATACACTCATACACAAACAGAAACATGCAAATTATTATGGCAATAAATATAAAATACTGAGATTGTAGAAAATAAAAATTTCCCTTTTTAATAGAAAATCTGTATACTGCATTTTAGTGTTCTTACTTGTCAAGGCCTCACCATGAAATTCATGGAAGAAAACAGAGTAATATGAGAATAACAAGTAATAGTAATTCCAGTTAATGTGTGCATCTTAATGCAAACTCGTTCAAGGAAGTGTAGTAAATGAGGCAGTGTTTCACTAGAATAGTACAACCATAATCTGAATTATCCTTGATTACACAGCAATGGATCAAATAAATGTAACGTAGCATACATATTTTGTCTTGACAAAATATGTTTAACTCATCAGCAATGATAAATGTAAGCTGTTAAAGATTTATGATAGGTATATAAGAAAAGGAGAATTTTACTGATGAGAAAGGAATGAATAATCATTTTCATGGTCTAGGTTGCTATAGAATAGAAAAAATACTTAACAAGATATGTCAGTCTTCAAAGGGAAGGCGGGGTGAGGCTTCAGAGCTGCAAGAGTAGAGTATTAATTGATAACAAAACCTTTGTTTAAATGTAGACAGATATTAATATCCTATCAACATTATATGGACATGTTTTGTTTGGATATGTTTTGTCTCCATTTTTTTTTTCTCATGAGTTTTCTCCTCTTTGAAAATCATAGTTAAGTAGTAATTAATGCAATTAATACTTAATGTATGATATATATATTTCTTTATTGCAGTAGCAGGTAATTTTTTCTTTAATGGATAATATAGATATTGAAATTTAGAATGCGGGCATTTTATTTATTATCACACTTAAAACTCAAGAAGTTATATTTAAAGAGCTTTTGTTCTCAAGACTAGGAATAAAATTTTCTTACTAGTTTCTGAAATGCTCAGGTGTTCTCTTAAAAAAAAACTTAAAAATATGTGACATAAAAATCTTTAATAGTTTTTTTAAGAAATATATGAAAATATAAATGTAATTAACAGATTTTGCATTAGGTACACTTTGTAATATGGCTTAAAAATCTCATAGCTGAACACCTATTTGTGATGGATGCATTAAAAGGCTTTTCTAGCCAATTAACATTGAGACAGTAAGTATTGGTGTTAAAAAAAAAAACAAACAGGAGAAATCCCTTTCAATAATATTAAAATTTTAATTATAAAGAAAAAGGAAAATAACTTTTTAAATTTATTTATTTAAATTAGTTTCAAGTATACAGTACATTGTTTATACATCTATATAAGTTCATAAAACGATTCCCCCGATTGCTCCTTTCCTTCACTGGCCCTCCACCTAACCAATGTATTAATACTAACTTCATTCCCTATGCTGTGCACCCCATCCCTATGACCTTCTATCAACAACTAACTTGTACTTTAACCCTTGACCCCATTCTTCCAGTCCCTTAACCCCCGTCCTCTCTGTCTACCACCAAATTGCCCACTATATTTGTGAGTCTTTTTTTTATTAATGTGTTCTTTTTATATTACTCAGCCATTAAAAAAAAAATGAAATCCTACCATTTGCAATGATATAGATGGAACTCGAGGTTATTATGCTGAGTGAAATAAATCAGAGAAAGATAAATACCATATGATTTCACTTATGTGGAATCTAAGGAACAAAAAAAGAAAAATATCTTTTAAATTAATTTTATTTATATGACCACTTTCATCATAGTTTGTATACTCATATAAAATATGGTGTAATGCTAATCCAAATCACATATCTTATTAAATTGGAATGATTGTATGAAATTAATAAGTAGCTTATTGGTAAGAATATAATGTTTATAAATTGAAAATAATAGCAATTTAAGAAAAAATAAAAGTTAAAATGCATGCAGTGATTCTCACACAGGACATTCCTGTGTAAACATTATATAGGAAAAAAATTTTAAAAAGCATTTTGCAAAGTTATATGTAATTATAACATCATAGTGTAAGAGTTTAAACAAATATAGTTAAAGTTAGGAATATGAGAAAAATAAAAATCATTTGTCAAATTATTGAAAATATAAATCATTTTTAGTTTCTTGTTCTCTTTGATGATATTAAATTTTTTGTTATAAATACTTCAGAAAAATATTATTTTTGATTAACAAGGGCTTGTGTTTAAAGTTTTATTATCTTTATTAGAAATATAGCACATTTTTTAAAAGCCAGTGTTGAAAACTTCTTAGACCTGAGTTTGAGCCTAATTTTAGCAATAACCAATTGTAACATAAGTTGCATTTGTAATGGTAGCACATGTTCTTGAGATTGATATGATAGTGACATGAGACAATGCCTGTGAGGAGCACAGAACAGAGCCCAGTACATGTTAAATAATATCAGCTTTAAAAATCTGGGAAAACTAACATACATACTGTGTGAATAAATGATACAATTAGTTAAATGTATTAAGTATAGTACTCCAAAGGGCTAATAAGATTCATTATACATGATTAATCTAAAATTTCATTAAATATTATATTTTCTTTTAATTTTTCATGTTTTCATTAAAAACATTTAAAAATTTGAACATGTATTGTCCAAAGATGAAATATACAAGTAAGCAAGTATTGGACAAAATAGCATTTGATTCTATAATTGCTTTAAAATAACCCATTGAATGCCTCCTATTGCTTGACTCTCATGAAAAAATATATTTTGTAAGTGCTTATTTGTGTTAATATTCTTTCTATTTTTCTGTTTTTTCCTTCCCACCCTCCTTTTCAATCTCCCTTTCTATCTTTCTTCCTAATATAGGAGTGAATATAATGAGTGGAAAGGTAATATCTAACACAATTTAACATAATTTTCTAAAACAGTAACTTTATAATTATCTAATGGCTAAAATATTTTTAGAGAAGACTATAACTATGTAATTTATCTTTTCTCATGAAAAACAAAGCATAGGTGATATATTCCCTCACACATTATGTGTTCTAGAGGAAAAATAAAGGCAAGACAGAACAAGAGAAAATAGATGCCCCTATCTATGGATAAGACAAAGAAATATTAAAAGAGCAATAAAAAACCATGTATGGTATTGCAGTAGCAGCAGCTGTAGGAGCATAAGTAGCACTAAATTATACATGCATTTGCTCAAAGAGTAATTATGTTGTTCATCAATAATAAGTAATTATCTGAAAAAATTATCATGTCACATGCAAGCACAGTTTTAAAAAAATAAAGGCACATATGTCACTATAAAGATGTTTAAATGCCATTCACCACTATTTTATTTTTATCAGATCAGATGCCGTTTTCAAACTCCGTGTTATATGAGAGTAGGCAGTTATTTTTTGACAATTTGTCACAGGGAAAATTAATTTATTTTTACAGTTTTGGGAAACTAAGAGTAGATGCCCATTATTTTTCTTTCTGAAACTGTTCAGATGTCCTAGTGAAATACCGGCTCCAGATCACATAAAACAAAACATTCTGTTTTAAGCCGACATATATATTCTCCAATTATTCAACTTGTCAGCCATGACCCGAGAGTTAAAATACCAGAATAGATGGACCCAGTCATAGGCATCATCCTTTATTCTTCCATGTCTGTGACCGAACTCCACATACACTTCTATAATATACAATTAGCATTCAATATGTAATTCTCTTTCAGTTACATGACAGAATTTTATTATTATTTTTCATGTCTCTTGCCAGGTTATTTTCTCCTCCAATACTTTTCAAAAGGTTGGGTTCATGATGGAAATAAATATACCACCACAGATATGAAGTCTTAAAACTAAGCCAAGGATAACACCTGGATCAGATCCTTTCCCCCAGAAAATACCAGAGAACCATTGCATATACATAAATTATACAAAGACAATATCAACAGGTAACACTATTATCTATTCAAATATATATAAAGGAGTAAACAATTGATTACATTTTTTTCTTGCCTATGTGCATAAAATATTAATAATTTCTACTGAATTAATTTTTAAGTCCAACATCTATTAAAGAAGACATGAAATGATATAATTTTTGAACTCCTCATGGTTAGATCCTCTTAGTGGGAAGTTCTGATTTTAATCACCACTGTAGAAACATAGCCTCAAAGTCTAAATTTGAGCCAGTTAAAAGACCCAAAGTTTCTTGTAATAAAGAACCTGGTTTTTTTCAGGAAGAACCTTGCTACATTGCAAAAATTTATTCTGCAAAATTTTCTCCTAGCCTTCTGCAAAAGGACATGCAGCCATTTTCTAGGGTGACTATGTATTACAAAAGGAGACATAACCAGACATTTTGGCAATTATTGCCTTTGAACTGAAACTTTTTTTTTTTTTTACCAGTTGACGCATTCATTCATTTTCTAGCTCATTGCCTTATTTTGATTATTTGTATCTTACTTATCAGAGAATATTTATATATTTATTTACTTGAATATTGTTGGCTATCCAACTAAAATGTAACTTTCAAAGGATCAGAGACCTCTTGTTTAATGCTCTGTTGGCAGTGGTTAGAACATTGTCTTGATGGATAGTAAGCACCAGACTTGTTTACTAACTTGTTGAACAAAATAATGAAATTATTTTCATATGTTACATAACAGTTTGGTTGCTCATCATTGTCAAGACATAAATGAATCTAAGTAAACTGAGAGAAAAGAGGTAATTAATTTTTTTAAAAATTATTTTAAATGGCAGTTAAATTAGAATACACATATACACACAAAGCACATATGAAATCAGATAGAAAAGTTTCTTTATTTATTGAATAAATACCACTTGAACACCTACCATATTTCAGAACTTTCTGGGCATTAAAGATACAGCAATAAGTCCCTGTTTTCATGGAGTTTACATTCAAGTTGGTGATGATAACTCGTAAATAGATAAGTAAATATGTGTCTATCTTGATATATGCCAGTGTCTATGAAAAAGATACCTTAGAGAGATTCTGGGAGAAAGTGAGAGATGTGGCTGTATGACCATCTATCTGCAAGAAAAGCATCAGAGGCAAAATGAAACAAATGTTCAAAGACCTCGAGTGAGGAACATGCTTGTCAAATTTGAGGATGAACAAGAGGGTCATTACAACTGAAGAATATTAAGCAAATAAGGAGTTGTCTGTGTTGACAACCAAGAAGCAGCCAAGTTCTAGATATTTTGGGGTCCTGTAAGTCAGGTACAGACTGTGGATCTTATTGAAAGTAAAAAGGAAGCTACCGGAACCTTTGTTCTGAGGGAAAACAACAGACCCAGTTTTAAAAAAAATCATAATAGTTGCACTGTGGATAGCTTGTGTTGGTGTAAATAGGTAAGATAATGAGTGGTTACTTTTAGGAGGTTGCTGCAGTTATCAAAGTCAGAGATGTTCATAATTTAAAAAATAATGTAGTGAAATAAGTGGTAAAATGATAAGATTCTGTCATATTTAGGTAGAATGGAAAGAACAATTTATAATAAGTAGAACAGGAGAAAGAGAACAAGTTTTAACTTTGGGGGAAGAAAGAAAAGTAACTTACCAAGAAAGTAGAAGAGCGGAATTGCCATTTATTTACTTGAGGAAGATGAGAAATAACATCTGTGTGGCAATATAACATTCTAACAAAGTGTAAGTGTACATTGGATATCCTGTTATTTAGATTTTAATCTTTAATTACCAAGAGATGTAAGAAAGAAAGAGAAAGGAGACGGGAGAGTAAAACATATCAATAGAGAAAATACAAATGATTAGTTAAAAATATAAAGAATAACTTCTTACAGGAGAGAAAAGGACATTCAATAAATGTTAAGGTGAATGCTCATTTGAGATAGAGTGTTCTTTTTATACATTTATATTAACTTATAATATGTTTTACTTTATTTCTTTAAACTTCCAAGTTATTTAAAGTCACAGAATTTTAGACTTGAAATAAAATATATTTACCATAGAGTTTTCATATGAGTGTGTTGAATTAAAAAAAAATATCCAAAATTATTAATTAGTGGCAGAGAAAGCATGTTGTTGATCAAAAGCCAAACAATATGTACTAAGAACTTGAGATATGTACATATCTCAAGATGTGCTTTGCACATCTCGTCTGCCTTTTAACCATTGTGCAAAACTCACTTTCTTCAGGCTTATAACAAAACCATAAACTGCAATGGAGAAGTAATTTTTCTACTTGAAGACTTCTTATGTCAATGGCTAATGTGATTTAAAGAAATGGTACATTACTTAATTTGGCTTAAAGCCTAAATATGACTAGTGGCCTAAAGCTAAGTTGCCAATCTATGTCTTAGACTTGATTCTCCATTCAAATATTCACTGGCCTAGCCCATTTATGAGACATATAAAAATGTTTTGAATGTAAGAGTAAACTAAATACCAAGTGTAATAATGACAGTTGATTATCATAAAAATGTGAACTGTCAAATGAACAGATCCCTTGGATGAGGTTTATTCATAGCACATGCATTTTAAAATTATTTTCAATACCCTGATCATTTGGCATTTCCTCAAATATTTGGTATTCCCACAAATATTACAGTTTTAATGAACAAAAAATTAATCTTTAGTTAAATGTATACATAAGAATATAATTAAGTGTATTGATAGAAAACTAAAAGTGATTATTCATGTTTTATTCAGTCTTCTCACTCTTTTAATTATATGCATTCATGAGCATATATATATTTATCTAACAAACATACTGCATACACACATACCTTATACACTTATTGGAAAGATTTCTAGCAAACTACTTAGCTACTGTATTTTTTAAAAGGTTTTAATTATCACAGGTAAATAGTATCTATGAAATTTTCATATAAAACTCCATATTGCTGCCTCTCACACAATTGTTTAGCTATCAATCTGAGCTGTTCAAAATAAGGATAATAAATATAAATAAATTAACCAGGACAGCTTAATAGAAACTGCAAATGAAAGAAGAAAAAGAATATGAGCATGAGGCAAACTGTAAAATCAATTCCCTGGGGAAAAAAAAAATACTATTTTAGAAAAAAATACTTATTCCAGTTTCAGAGAAATTTATTCCAAATTCTCATGGAAAAAACTTCAAAGAAGAAATTCATGATTTTGAAATGATTTTAAAACTATGGAGAAGGTAAGTAAAAAAGCTAGTGATCTTAGTGATTATTGGAAACTAAAGTAATTTTAAAATATTAATAAACATGTGATGTTAAAAATTTAGAACATGCTTGATTAAATACAAAATCTTGACCAGAGGATAGATTTGGAAATAGTAAAAGACAGAAAATAAAGTAGAAAAGATGAAAGTTCTACTGTATAGCATTGAAAAATAAGTTCATGGTAAAATACATATTACTGATATGTTTCAATGAAATTTAACAAATGAAACTTGTTAGCTCTAACTATACTACATGATCTAACTATAGTACACATGTATGTATGGCATACTCATCATGAGGTTGTATAGAAAAAATGTTAATGTGAATATCTTTAGAAAATGGTGTTTTGCCAGAAAACTGCAAAATTTAACAACAAAAGAAATGTTTGTATATGTAGATTAAACAAATAACGAATGGCAGATGATGGAAGCCAGGGTTCTCATTGCTGGAGAGTGAGGTTGTAATAATTGTATAGTACTGGAGCAGATTCTGAGATATCCATACAACATGCTTAGCTTTATATAGATACATATGGATAAATACAAAGTAATTATAGATATCTCTGTATATATAAGTTATTGCACATAAAATCACTTTTTAGTTTTAACCAAGGATATATGCCTGCTTCTCTGCTCATAGTGACTTGTTCCCAAAGAATAGTGTATTAGCATTCTCTAGAGAAACATAACCAAAGCATACTATGTGTGCATGCATGCACACATGTACACACACACACACACACACACACACACACAGAGGCTCATTAAGGAGTCGGACAAGTCCTCAGATCTACAGTCAGCAAGCTGAAAACAAGAGAGCTGATGATATACTTCCAGCCCAGGTCCTGAGGCCTGAGAACTAGCAGGACCAATGGTGTTAGTTCCACTTTGAAGCTTAGCAAGATCAAGATCCAAGAAGAGCTGATGTTTCCTTCTGAGTACACAGAGAGAAAAACCAGCTCAAGCAGTCACACAGGAAGAGTTCCCTCTTATTCAGCCTTTTTGTTCTCTTCTGATCTTCAGTTGATTGGATGAGGCCCACCCACATTAGGGAATGTATGTGATCTGCCTTATTAGTCTATTGATTTAAATGTTAAACTCATCCAAAAACACCCTCAGGAAACATCCAGAATAATGTTTGACAGAATATATGGACACCCTGTCATTCAGTCAAGTTTATAAAATTAGGCATCACGAGTAGAATATGAAAAGGATAGAGAAAAAGTAACTTTGCAGTCGAGAAATCCGCACTAAGTCAGGTAATCAAAGTCAGCATCGATGGTAATAAGTCATGGCGATAGTATGTACTCTTGTAACGATGTGTTGAAAATGGCATTTTGTCTCGAATGCCATCCTTCCAAAACCAATAAAAAAATCTAACCGTGAGAAAAACAGACAAACTGAAATTGAAGGACATTGTACAGAATACCTGACGAGCACTTCTCAAACTCAAGGTCATCAATAACAACAAAAGTCTGATAAACTGTCACAGACTAAAGGGGACTAAGGAAAGTAAAAATTAAATGTGATGTGGTATCCTGAATGGAATTATGGAACATAAAAAAGAAATTAGAAAAAAAACTAATGAAATATGAGCAAAATAGGGAGTTTAATTACAAAATATCAGTATCTGTTCCTTAGTTGTGACAAGTCTACAGTAATATAAGATGTTAACAACAAAGAAAACTGGATGAGGATTTAAGGGAGCCCACTGCACTATCTTTAATTCTTCTTAAAAGAATCTAAACCTATTTTAAAACAAAATTGTTATTAAAACATAGAGAATGGCAATTATTAAAATATATTCTAATAAGTCATTTTATTTTGAGGACAGCAAAATAATCCTATGGATATCCAGGTATAAATGAACTGGCCTCAAACTTTCTCAAAAATACTCTTTGCTTAAGAACAAAGGGAAATATGTTCAAGATTTGAGAAAAGAAATTTTGCACCAATGATATTATACCAAACAAAGTTATTCATCAATTATAAAGTAAAGTATAACTTTTATAATAGGCATATAAGGAAAATGCATTTTAAACATAGATGAATTTATAAAATATGCCTAATTCATAAACTTTCTTACTGTCTTAGAAAAAACCTGTTTTTTCATGAGACCAGTTAGACCAATGGTGGTTCAAATTAGTTTTTGAATGGAGAGTTTAGCATGAAAAGTATAGTTTGAGTGCTGGATCAATTTCAGATACTTATATATAAATAGTTATAGAAATCAAAATTTAAAAGAATTCAATGATAAACATGTCTGGATATTTAATTTGGCATTAATAATAAATTGGGAAGAAAGAAAATATGACAGAGCTATAAATGTGCATAAATTTTGTCATCTTCAAAGTGCTGTCAGTAAATTTTAAATTGAAGTTAATACTTTAAACTGAGTATAAACCAAAACTGCCTATTGCACCCTGTTTCTAAAGCCCACCCAGCACCATGCTTTAAGCATCAGTACATTAATATTAGGCAATGCAGGACTGTTGTTAGTTCAAGTGTAAACTTTTTTTTTTTTCCATCTCAAAGATATCTGTGCACATTACATTACAGAGAGAGACAGAGACTACTTGTTGCCCTCACTTGGACAGATACCTTGTAGTGTGGACATCTGGCTAATCATTCTTGCAATCTGCCACTTCACTTCCCTTTTCATAAACTGATCTTTTGATCTCTGTTATCCCTTCAGAGGCATGTTCTGATGAGTCTATCCATCAAATGACAAACTCCTGGCATTACTAACATTTTCTGACAGGCAGGCATTGCCTGACCCTGAGAGCCTACCTAGAATCCTGATTCTATCTCCATAACTCCTCAATATTTTTTCTTCTTGTCTCTGGAAAATTTATTGTTTCAAACAATATGTGTTTCAAATACATATCCAAACCTCAAATATCTACTTGTTACCAGGCTAAAGAATATATGTGTATACACATGCATACATTCATTCTTAAAATAGGCACTGTAGACATTAAATTTAGCTGTTGTGGGTAGATAAATACTTTTTCTTATAAGTTTCTGGGCAATAGTGAAAGTGATATAGTGATGCTATCAAGAAAAAATTGCACCTGACAGTAGTACAGGCAAGGAAGACTTTATTCAAGACTATCGTGATGGGTTCAACACTAATAATGTAAAAGGAAAAGAGATTGAACTCAACTACTGAAACCAAAATTTGGCCAGAGGATTATTAAATGCTAGGGCGAGCTAATGGAAAAGATATTAGGGAAGAGCTTGGTCAAAGTGATCCAGCTGTCTGTGTTTGTTAAGTGTTGCTTATCCAAGTTGAACTTCCACTCTCCCACAGAGCCTGGGAAACAGGGGGCATTATCATTCTTGATAATTACATTTCAAAGGAATGCTTGAGAAACACATTTCTGTGTTGTAAAATTCACAAGAGGCCAGGAGAACATTTCCATCTCAAAGAGGCATAGAAAATTTGCAATTACAAGTTTTCTAATATAAAAATTCTGAAAGCAAAGTCAGGGGCCTCCAGCCAGGAGGAAACCTGTCTAAAGTTTAGCTAAACTGAAGGAAACGTTAAGGTAGTTTTGGTCAGTAACACGGCCTCTGCAGAATTGCATTCACTTTTCTACACCTCGCCTCACCTGTCACCATGCCAGCATATACACTGCCATTGCTCTAGCCTTGTTGACCTATCATTCTCAGATGTGTCATATCTTGTTTCATTCTTCTGTTCCTTCCACAACTTTTCTTTCTCATGTAAATAAGTCTTTATATGATATTAAAGGTCCTGGATGCTTTCCTACTTCAATAATTCGATGTGTTTACCTTTTATCTGTCTCCATTTGCATCCATATCAGCATGTTATAATGCTTGGGATGTGGATTCCAGAGTCACATTGGTTGAGGTTAATGCTGACCTAGCCACTAATTAGCTGCAGGCTTTGGTGAATCATCTAATCTCTTGGAATCTTGGCATCTCATTTATAAATTATCAATAATTATAGTACCTATCTCACAAACATTTTTTTCTCTTCTTTATTTAATATTTTGGTGAGAATACAATGAATAAATGTGTGCAAGATGAAGACTAGAGTATTGTTTTATCATGCCACTAAAATCTTCTATAATTAATTTGTTTGTTTTTCCTTCTAAGTTGTAAATAACATGAGAATAAACAGAAATTTTATGTTTTGGTGTAATTTATGCCTAGAACAGTGCTTTTAAAAAAATTTTGGCAGTTATGATTAAACATTTGTTGATAGCAAGTTCAACTACTGCAATTTTACACTCCCACATATATAATGTTGTGTTTTTCAAATAATATTAAGATTTATAGTTTTAATAAAAATTTTACATATAGTTATTCTAAAAATAGAAGGCCAAAGTGAGAGGCAATAAGCATTTCTTTTAGATCAAAAAGAGTAGCATTCAGGAAGCACTGATTCAGGCAGAAACTTAAATGTATTCTAATTAGTCATGAAGGCAAGGGGTTATGGTGAGAAAGGGAAGGGAGATACATACATAGAAGGAAGGTATTTCTATTAGTGTTTATAAGCCTCAGTTATTCTTTAGCTCTATGTGGTGGTGCTAATTCTAAAGAATGTCTTTAATTTTCAGTCCCGTAGTCAAGATGTCTGCTTTTCTGTTAGTTTTGTAAACAGTTGTTTAGAGACAATATTGCTTTTGGCCCAGTCCAAAGGTTATTTTGCCCAGTTTAAATGTTCCAAAGGTTTGAGCAGTAAGACACACAAGACTGTTCCTTTGGGATGTAGCTCCAACTCCATATTCAAGTGACTATTCATATTATTTTACGTGGTATTTTAAACAAAAATATTTTATTAAAGTAAATGTAAGTGAATAAAAATGTCTCTTAATTTGTTTATGTGCTTATTGTTTTCTTAAACTCCTTTTGTTTTAAAATCTGATTTTAGAAAGTAATATTTTTAATCCTCTCAGAAGAAAGTACCATCGAATATATAGTATTAAAATAAATACAAAATGTGTGTGGGTCACTTAAAAGATTAAAAATTACCAAGCTATATGAACTTTTTTTTGTTGTTGTTTGGTCATTAATCTAAAGTTTGAGTAGAAGAGGAAAAAATGGCAATGTTTTTTCTCTGCATCTGCTTAGTGAAACTTTAAATGTCAGTCAATCTGATTACTGCTGACGTAGACTTTTCACTGATGTGAATTTTCCCTGAGGACATGAGTTGTTCCCATGATACTATGGGCAATCTGACCAAAATATAAGCTAGACAAGCCGTATAGAGAATACAGAGTGGAAACAGGCCCAAACTGAATCTTGACTCTCTATGAACCATTTCAAAAACTTGGTAAATGCAGAGAATGTAGAGTTTGCATTCTAGGACTGCCTCTAATGGCCACACACCACCATAAGCCTCTCGGGTTGCTGGATTCATTAACTGATAATATAAATATAAAATGAGCGAATTATTAAGTTAACCTATGAGAAGAGTCTTTTTGGATAGCATCCATGTAAATGCTCAGTGGGTATTCGCAGAACCACATTTCAGAGCAAAAAGCTGGAGTAGACTTCTGCTAATTGAAGTCAGAACAAAAACGACTAGGATAGAGCATATCTATTAGAGGCAAGAAAAAAAGTTGTTTTTGTAATAGATGTCTACTTGATATTCATGTGGAGATGTAGTTTGGGGAATATATGAATATGAGTTAAATTTATAGAGTAGCAGAATGTTGTTTAAGGAGAGATATTAAAATTTAAAGTGAAACTCTCTTCCTTGGGAAGTGGCTCTGGTCTCACCTCACACTTGAATTGTCTCCTAAACCAGCAGTCCCCAACCTTTAGGCACCAGGGACAGGTGCTCCTATGAGAATCGAATGCTTGATGATCTGAAGTGGAGTTAAGGCAGTGATGCTGGCACTAGGGAGTGGCTGCAAGTACAAATGAAGCTCCTGCTCACTCACCCGCTGCTCACCCCCTGCTGTGCTGCCCTGTTCCTAACAGACCATGGACCAGTACTGGTCAGTGGCCCAAAGGTTGAGGGCCTTCTAAACTATATAAAGTACTCCTTGCTGGCTTTAAATAAACAGATTTGCATATCCAGAGAGAATTTTCTTGTGATATGGTGCCTTGGATGGCCAGGTTTCAGGTTTATTCATATCATTTAGCCATGATATGAATGCTCTTTCAGTTTTCATTAGAGTTATTGCTTCTTGATTGTTGCTGAGATTTTGGAACACGTTTGGAATTAAATATTCACTTTCAAAACTATAGCACAGATACTAAATCTTAAACCACATTTTTAAGAAAAATTGGAAACCTAAAGACTCTCAAGTCCAACAAAGTTAGTTTTGCTTCCATCACTGATAAACTGTGCCAAAGGGGATTTTCATTTCCATTTTCTCACCATTGGCATCACTGCATATGAAAGCATGTTCTAATGAAGAAGCTGCTGTTGAATTCAAATTCGTTTTTATTTACCATGGAGTTGCATCATACACAGGTTACTTGTGTTTAAAATATGTATGCTCACCGGATAATGAGAGGGAGAAAGAGAGAGAATGAATTAAAATAAGAATGAGAATACTGGATGACGTGTTGTCAATTTCACCTGTCATTCAACTCAGTATACATATGCCCCCCAAAAATGTAATGTGGAATGGGACTTGAGCATCTGCTATATCTTCAGTCAATCCCAGTGATGGCATCACCCAGGTGGTAAGGCTAGTTAAGAAAAAATAATAGAGCAAAATAGATACCAAAGTTAATTTGCCTTTTGTACTTTGTGTCCAACACAGAGAAATACTAGTTTAGCAATGATAAAAGCAAAAGTAGCTTTGTTGGACTTAACAGGTAACAAAGGGATAAAAATAATGTCCATGAACAGTCACTAGGTTGAAATTTGGAACTAATATTAACGTTAATGTGACTTAAATGCAGTATATAGATTTCATAATTTAACGGGGAGTTTGAGGGGCTGGGAGAATGGGGTGAAGGGTTAAAGAAATACAAATTAGTGGTTGATAGATGGGCACAGGGATGGGGCCATGGCATAGGGAATGCAGTTAGCATTAATATATTGGCTAGGTGGAGGGCCAGGGGAGAACAGGAGCAATTAGGGGAACCAGTTTATAAACTATATAAATGTCCTACCAACGTACTGTGTACTTGAAACTAATAAAATTTTTAAAAGTCCGATTTAAAAAAAACACTATAATTCTCAGGAATTATTTTTAAATTGGGAGATATGTTAGCAAGAATTTCAGTGTTAATTTCATCTTTATTGATAGAGAATAAATATTCATTATTTTATTATATATAACTTATACTATGTACACACACATATATAATGACATAACCAATCTCTTATTATTTTATATAATTTATATTTTTGAGAACAGAGGCTATCTTAATATCACCCTAGGTAATAACTGTACTTTTCTGCATCACTTAAATTCTATGTAATAAGCATGTATCAGTGTTTCAAAGAAAAAAACAAATATACAATAATATATTACTATGCGAGAAGAAAAAGGTACAACTAAATATTTACATTTACAATTCATTTTTGGAAATATATACAATATAGAGACCCTTTTTTATTATGATCAGCTGTGTAAGAACATTTTTAAGTGCTAAATCAGATCACCATAAAAATGACATTATTATAAAAAATAATCACACAAGTGAATATTCACCAGGTATTAGATTTAAACCTGAGTTTTATATTTTAATTAGTCCAGTGATTGTGTACCACCAAAAACTTACTGTATAAAGTATAACCCTAATGTACACTCAGGATTTCAATACCAGTATATTCAAGTTAGCATAAGAACTTAAAATACATTTATGAAGCATACTTTTATATTGTTTTTAAGGATTCATGATTAGGCAAAAATTGTACAATTGATCAAAAGTTTAAAATTCAGGGTGCAGTTTTACTGACTTTAAGTCATTTGAAAGATGAGACTTCCATTTAAACAATTAAGTTCTGCAATAAGGGCTGAGCTTTTTCATCTGGGCTGCTGAATCAGGATTATGCTTTCTCGCTGATTAATGGATCATGTGTGTCAATTACTGGTCACAATATTATGAAGCTATTATTTATATGCCAGATTAGAACACTCCCTAGATCTCATTTACTTTTTTGTCAAAACTACTTTTGCTCACTTATGGGGTTAAAATAAACCAGACTATTCTCAAAAGTATGTATGTTTCTAAAGATTCCCTTTTGAAAAATAATGCGGGTATTTTTTAAAAATGATACAAATTCTACTGAATAAATAATGATGACAATATTGATAGTAATGCAAACCAATCGAGACTTTTCTCATATAATTTCTTGAAATATGAAGAAGAATATATACCTAAGAATAAAGATGCTATTCAAATATTTTATGGCATGGGCACCAAACAGTCAGAGAATGTGATTCAGCTGTCAACAGGGATGCTGATCTTGAACAACCTGCATGTTTTTTTAGGAACATTCTCCTGCTCATGTTAATAGCTTCTTTATTAGGTAATAAGTAATGTCTTAGTTATGATAAGCATGGTCCATGGTGAAATGTAAGACAGATCTATAACAGATTTAACATGAAACACAAAAATGAAAACAATCTCATATGTTACTATGATAAAATTTCTCCATCTGTATTCTTCTTTTCTGGCAGTTATTTTCTCTACCAAGATTCTAGAAAAATAATTCTCTTTACTTAATAAGATTTTATCAACACAATGTCTTGCTTCCTTCTGTTTCATTGGTTTTAGTTAGCTTTAAAGGACTTCTGCACATAAGAATAAAGCAAATTAAAATTTCTAAAATTATAGAAACCAAATAAAATCTGTGTAGTATTTTATAATTTCTTCCTAACAGTGTAACTAAAATGTTTTTTTCATTAATCCCAAAATTTTTTTGCATGCAAACAAATAATTTTTATACATCTTTGTTACAAATGTCTTTCTATAGAACTTTCAAATTGAGGCAATATTTTCTAAAATATGTGTTACTTTATAGAGCCCTTCATAGACAGAATTCAGTGCTTGTCATGTTTTTGTTTTGATTTCTTTTTTTTATTTTAAAAATTGATGTGTGGGATTAAATTTTTACTTGCCTTGTATTTTATAGGCAGTATCTAATAGTTTTATAAGAAAAAAACATGCACATACATACGTATTTTGACATACATTTACACATCATTTTAGACATTCAAAAACACATGGTTATATGTCTGTGTGTATATGTATATATATTTCCCTTTGATGTTCACTATTTTACTTTGCCAAGTATGTCAATATTTTTTTCTTCTACAGTTTAATATATCTAGATGACAATAAAAATATAAGATTATAGTGCTGCAAACAATTTTAAACATGTATAAAACAAGCTGTTTTTACAGCTATTAGATAAAAAAAAACTGACAAGTTGGGAATGAATTTGTTTTACTGTTCAAATTGTAATGGCATTTGTAAATTTTCTGCTAATATCTACAGAAACAGCAAATTTCAAGTTTTTAACCTAGTTTAGCTCATCATGAAAGTAAGGAAAGCAAGACTCAGCTCAGATCAACATAACACAGATTATACTTTGAGCCAAATAATGAACTTCCCACTTAAGTTAATTGCTGTTAACACCATATATCTACTTTCTCAATTAGGTATTCTATATATTTTCTTAAACTTTATTGAAGTATATTTTGAAAAGGATAAAATGCACACTTCTAGAGATGAATGGTACAGTTTGATGAGTTTTAACAGTCGTATACACCCATGTAACCACATCCCTAATTAAGATACAAGATATTTCCATTATCTCAAAAAAAATCATTTGCCTCTTTTCATTTAAATTTCCCCCAAAACCAATCATTTATAAAAAAGATTGATACACTTTATTTCTTAGAGCAGCTTTAGGTTCACAGCAAAGTTGAGGTGAAGTACAGTGTTTCTATATATTCTCTTCACTGAAGGCTTCTCTTCCTTGGTTGCTATATGCAACAAACATCTCATTCGTCTGGTTTTCTTTCTGGCTCCCAGGATATTCATTCATAGTTTCTCTGCAGATAGCTCTACGTGACTCATATATGAGTCTTTGCCTACTATATTCCTATTTCATTAAGTGTTAGCACAATTTGTACAATTGTTCAATCCTAAAACTTGGAAGATACTGTTGATTCCAGAATAAGCCTGACAACCACATCTAAATTATCACCAACTCAATCATAATGCTTTGACTTTTTAAATATCCATCTATGCTCCACTATCCATCAATCCATTTATAATCAAGGAGATACTTGACTGCATCTCCTATATATTTTAAAACTGTCCACTATTTTTTACCCTCATGTTAGCATCTCATCTCTTCCTTAACTTAACTAGAATATATCTCTCTAGACCTTATTGTGTAATCCATTCTATGCCCACTGTTATTTTTAAAAGTCATAAAGCAGAATTTTTTACTCCGATGTAAAACATGTTTTAGTGGCTTTTCATTGTCCTTGCCACATATCACCAACACAATATATTGTGAATCTTCCTCTCTAGGCTTCTTTCTCACCTTTCCTGCTTTATTCACTTAATCAAAACAATACTTCTTGCTTTTTAGAATATGCTGAATTTCCCCTAGATTATGAGCCTTCACATGACTTTCTTTGAAAGAAACGTTCTTCCACTCATCCTTTTATACTAAACTTATCAGATGACTGCTACTCATACTTCTTATCTCAGCTTAGCAATTAGTTGAATTTAACAAATAGTTCTTATATTTTCCACATTACATTAGCACCTAGGTGCTGAATGTTTCCACCATACCATAAGACCCGCAAGGGTATGTATATGCTACAGGTTTTTTGTTTTTCCTGATAAATTTGTAGCATCTGCAAAAGTGTCTATTAAAAAATGAGCACTCTCAAATTAGATATTGAATAGATCAATAAATCACAATTCATTTATTAGTATGTTCTGCAGAGACAGATAATTCATTAATCTTGCACAAGCATAACTTGTATAAAACAACTTAAATGATCGTTTTTCCTCAGGTTAAGAATCTAATTTAGAAATTGCTAATTTAAAATTAGTAGTCTGTCATGATTCATATTTTAAGAGCTCTGATAACAGGATAAAATATATATTTAATAGATGTTAAAATGTCTATCATTAATTAAGAAATACATAAGACAAAATTGTGTTTTATTTGCTTTTAAATCTCCTTCATATTTTTCTAAATATGGTGAACATAACTGTTTCCCCATAAAACAATGTGATTTACAGAAATATTGTTTTTTTAGAGATTTATATCAACAGTCACGGTAATTAATAATTGATGGGATGAAATTTAGTCTCACTAAATAGAAAAGATCATCCACTGAAACGTTCAATTAGAAAGTGAGTGGCACATAATATATCACTAAGCTAGAGATTTTTCTTGCTCCTTTAAAAATTGAATATTGTTCTGTGTAACAAATATGACAAAGAATGTTATATTAATAAATGCAGGCAATTTAGAGTCACTTGTATGTTGAATAAGAAAACCGCAATGGAAATTAATACCTTTAATTTCAGAAGTGTATAACAGTGAAATATTTTTAAATCTCTGATGTTAAAAAAGATATCTTTCAATAGTTCTAATAACAAAAACAAAGTATTTCCTCAACATGAGCATCCAGATAAGCTATAAGAAGGGACTTTTTAAAAACAAATTATCTGAGGAATTGAAAAAAGAATTTTGAATACATATTTCTATCTATCTATTATCTATCTATCATCTGTCATCAAGCATCCATCTGTCTGTCTGTCTGTCTATCTATCTATCTATCTATCTATCTAACTATCTAACTCTCCACCTGTGAAATTAATTATTTGGAGTAGATAGAACATAAAGCATCTTCTGGGTGAAAGGTTCTTTAACTTGATGATTTACACCTACCGCCTCCCTTACCAGAATCAACATTTCCTTCTTTTGGAGGAAAGTCTGCCTTGTGCTGTGATCTTCCCAAATTTTTTGTGACCCTTTGCTCGTGACTTCTCTAGTGCCAAAAACTCATTGCTATCAACAGAGGAAATCCTTTAAAGTGAGTCATTTACACTAAAGGACTTTGAGTAGCACATGCACTCAACAGAATAGTTATAATCATGTAACTATAAGTCAGAACTCTGTGGAACAGAGAAGTAATATTTATATTTTTATGGGGAGATAGGCAGGGATAAGGTCTCTCAATATTTACAGCATAAAAGAAAGCTAAAAAGGCTGTTTGTTTCTAGGAATGACAGAGGGTTCTCAGGCATCACAGTGGATATATGAAGTAAATTTCCTACAACAACAACAAAAAATTATTTTCTGTCTTCTTTAAGTTTTTTAACTTTGTTTTTTTAACTTCTTTACGTTTCAGTGTCAGTGCAAAACATGAAACTACAATGTCCCCAGGCCACTTAAAACGTATATATCTTTTAATGTTTCTAGCCAAAAAACCACCAGAAGCACACATGTTCATGAACCTGTAGTTTTACTACTAGTTGCCAAGAGGGAGAATATACACTACAAGGAATGGTAGGGAGTCTCAGAAAGAAAGCATTAAAAGGAAACTGTAATTGGAATCAGTCTTTTATTGAGTAATTTTGGAAAGATGGTGTAAAAGTGGGATCTCACTTTGGATTGTGTGCTGTCAGAAAGCAGCATTCATTCTATGATTGAGCATTTCAATAAATTGTATCTATTGGTAGGGCAGATTAGAGCAAGAATAACACTGTAGTTGACAAAAAGAAAAAAAAGTCACTAATAATAGCTGAGAAATGGGGATGTTTGCTATTTCATGGATTTTATAATAGCTTTTTCCCCCCTCATTTTATCATAGTCTAGAATAAACTTGTCTGATATTGGTATCTAAAATATTATGTATGTCCAACAAGACAACAGTGAGGCCTACCTATGAATATTGTGCCTTGTTCCAACAACACTGAGGCAAGACTGTCTTTGTTATATCATTTTCTGGATAGGAGGGGCTTCTTTAGTCTTACATGCACACACATACACATGATTAAAAACATAATGTAGAAATACATGACAAACAAACCCAAGGCTATCCAACATACCTATTATGCTCTATTATAGCATTTTGTTTATTTCTACCACAGTACTTAATACAAAGTAATTATGCTAAGTATTTTTATTAACCTTTTTATGTGTAAATATGATGAGGAGTACATATCTGTATTACTTACAAATATTAACCACAGTCTCTGCCAACTATTTGATACTTATTGGCCACTAAATTAATACTTAATGAAGAAGGATTATATGGCAGTCACCATGCTGAGGGTTGATATGGGGATTATTAAAGCTATGACAGAGACTGAACTAAGAATAGACATAATGTGGTAACATCCAGTGAAAGAGGAATGGCCTTAATAAATCATCATCTAAGTTGTCTTTTCAAGTACTTTCAGTTGTTGCATCACTACTTACATATTTTTGGTGGTTATTATTAAGGATTTTGTGTCCAAAATTTATTTTTCTCTATTAAGTTTGGGATCTGAGCGGTCAAAGACATTGTAGCTGTCATTCAATTGCCTGAACAAAGCCCTAGGATATAAGAAAATTCCCATTGGTTAGAAAGGTGTCCAGAGTAAAGCATAGTTCATTTTCTACTTCAGCTAAGGGTCGGGCAGGCAAGCATAGGAGACAAACAATATACGTAATATTTATAGTACTTCTATAGAATATAAATCTTGTCTAAAGGGTTAGTAATCAAGCACTTGTAAAGATGGTTATAACAGGAGAAGTTATAATAGTTTACCTGTTCAGTGTCAATAATATAAAATACCGTCAAATACAAAACATTATTCTTTTAATTGCACACACCAATTATATTTCAGTGATGATGATCTATTAGGGAAATAGTTTCAAAGAAAATAAAAAAATATGTATACTATTTTATGCATATTAAGTGGATATACACATGACCATTTAATACAGCTAGATACTAGACTAACATAGAAATATTGAAGTATTTGAACATATTAAATTTAAACTAAATTTTCATCTGTGATCTTGTAACTTTCTCCAAAGATTTTATTCCCCTACATTTGCTCAGTGAGCTGAAAATTTCCTAAATTATCCTAGAGATTCTTACCTCAGCCTTGAGATCATTGACTTTCTAAAGCTACTGGTGTGGATATTCAAAGAAATTGCCTGTGCATTAAGTTTAAATTAGCTGTCATTATTATTCACAAAATAATGAGACTGTGAGCAAATCATGTCATTAGGAACAGCTTTTGCATCAGGATCATATTTTCTCCTCTGTTTACTGCTAAATGTGCAATTTACCTAAAGAAGGAGAGACAAAGAAACAATCAGACAAGAATTGAGTGAGCATTTATGGTGCTAGTTCTCTGACCTAGGAATGCTAAAATGAGAAATAAAAAAATACCTACTATGATAGTACTATGTGTTAATACCTACATACATATGTTATATATATATATATATATATATATATATATATATATATATATATATGTTATATATACGTTATATATATATATATATCAGATATACATTTTTTTACAAAGAGATGAACAGCAAGTAAAACATCATAGTTTTCAATAAAGTGCTAATATTAACTCATAACTCAAATATATCTTGAGTAACAAATGTTATCTTAAAAAAATTGTATAAAATTTAGTTGAATCAAATGGTGAAATTGTGTTTTTTTCCTAGTTTTTTTAACCTATTAACTTCTCTGATAAATATTTCCTAATGTCCTGAGTTTTTACTCATTGCTAGGCATGTTTCTGAATGTCATATTATTTACTTGTGCAGAGGTCAATACACTCTCCATTTGATTATGTTCTTATATCTTACATTGCCTCTATGAAGCATTGAAAAAGTTGTAAAATTGAAACTTACAGATATTTAGTTTTGAATCATAGCTTCACCATCTAAAAGCTGCATGAATTAAGACAAGTTAATCACTGTGTTTTAGAAGTCTTTATTTAAAAATAGTTTTTTACAGATTGTTCACAGCATTAAATGAGGGAGGGAGAATATGAAAATTACCTTAAAATACCTGACACAAAATAGGTATTAATTAGAAATTAGTAATTTCTGTCCTCTATTGGATTTCAGACATCATGGGACTCTTCTTAATCATCAGCTATTCAGATTCTTCAAAATACCTTGATCCCTTGACATATTTGCTCATGTTTTTGTTTTTAATCCACTATATTTTTATTTTCCTTATCTCCCCTTCTATTTCCATGCTTCTAATCTTTTGTCTTGAGCTATCACAAAGAAATATACCAAGTAAATATTTTGGGAAAGTTAAATGAAACAATAATTATTGAAATACAGACCAAGTTGAAATTAATAAATTGGTAAGAAAACAATCATTATCTTGCATTGTACAGACACTCACTAGAACAGAAAGAGTTCCCTAACTTACTTCCTCTACTGGTCTTATTAATAGCTTTGGAAAAACAGAAAACTCTTAACTCCAGAAAAGACAGTCTGGATTGGCCAAAGACATTGACTTTCTCTGCATTTTTTGACATGACTCAAATACGGTGAGTGGCATAGACAACAGAATATTAGAAAGAGGTATGTTTCTGCCAAGAATCTGAAAACATTCCAGGTTCATACCCTTCCTGACTACTCTTGACATGATCTACTTCTCTGTAGTCCATGAAGTATTATGAAATGCATTTTTATTGTGTTAAATTAGTCGTGTTTCTGTTTCTTACAATTAACTTCCTCTAAAACAGACATCCTAGGATAAAGTTTGATTCAAAAGCCAATATATTAGAACTTATAATTCATATTTAGGTATCTCTTAGGCGAGTACCTCATACATCTCATTGGCTGCGTCCTACCTAACAGGATGAAATAGAACTTTGATCAAACAGCATATCAACCCAGTAGACACTTTAACATGGGAGTTTCTGATTACTGCACTTGCTTTGGCTATACACTATTAGATTGCATATAATAAATATTCAGTGTGATAGAAATCTATAAACTGCATGCTATCTGTAGTTGATTCAAGAACTTTAATAATTTATAAAAAATATAGTGATCCTTTGATCTAATCTTTCTTTCATGATTTTTTCTCCTAAATGACAATGCGGTAAGAGTGATTAACTGTAGCATACCTACTCTCAACATTTTACAAATAATAAGTTGACAAAGTGTATCAATACTAAGACAGTATAATTAATGGCATTTGGATATAAAAACCTAATTCATATCTCATATTACATATGTACATTAATGTGATTTTTGTTAATGTGCTTTAAACTAAAAAATGAGTAGAACAGATATTAAATTATTAAAATTTTAAAACATGCATCTAATAAAAGATGATAATTATTCATCACAGGCATGCATGTAGCATGTTAATAAATTTTATTTTGTGCATCATGTATTATACATATTTGGTTACACCATAAAAATAATAAATTTATTAAAATTAGTTGGTTCATTTCACACTTATGATTTAACTAATGGTGCAATGATTTCTATTGTTTTGAAGGAAATAAATAATAATGAACAACCACTATAATTAAAGAGTAATAGAAAGTTTATTATGTCTCCACTGTGACTATGATTCTAAATTCATTTTTTAACCTTTCTAAAGAAGAATAATGGAGGAGATAAATTTTGCCAATTAAAATGTAATAAAATTCTTGAAAAGATAGAATTTTAAAATGAAGTAAATTTAAACAGTCTGTGATCAGGTTAATAGATCCTGATATCTATGTATTAATAATGCTTAGTGTTTGGATCCTGTATACCATAATTAAAGATTCTTTAGATTAGCACACCTAGTTGTGGGGAAGAGGACAGCCATCTTGTTTCTCTGAAGTTGTTGGGACTGAGATGTGCTGATGTTTTAATGGTGCTTTAACACTTCATGATATTATTCACATGCCCTTTATTGTTATCTAGTTTCCCAGAAGAGGGCATAGAGGAATGAGAGTCAGCAATCAGGACACAATTGTACCTCTCTAATTTCTGATTCATTAGTTTTTAGGTATTATTAATAGTTTGTTGTGTCTGGAGTCTTTGCAAAGGAGCTAAGATATTTAGCTCTAATCATGTGGCAGTTCAGTTAAACATACACAGGATTGTTGAATTTATGTTTCTATTATCTTTCTCTACAGTATGCAAGTACACATATTTCCAAATAATATTTTAGGGATTCTGCATACAAAGACGGCCTTTGTTTTCAAGAATATTTTAGGCCACTTAGGTAGATAATAGAGTCTTCTCTGAATAAACTATCTAAATATCTTAGTCCATTTTGTAAAAAAGTATGGAAATACTGTATCACATAGCAAATTTATTAGGACCTAGGAATCATAACTTTATAACTTATAGAATAAAGTAAATGTTGGCTTAGAATATAAATAAAATATAAAGATCAATATCTGGAAATTTTTGTGCCTTCATTTGTTGTCTTTTACATTAGTGAACTAATAAAAGGAAGCAGGCAACTTTAGGGAAGGCCAAAGAAGATTCATGTGATCAAAGATAGTTGATAGTATGTGCCACTCAGTTTCCCCTTCAGAAATGAAGGAATTATCTTCCCACCTGCATGGAGGGTTGTAGGCAGGTAGCCCTTTTCTGTCAGCTCTCTTGTAGAATTGTCTGAGATTAAATCTCATTCCTAGGGGAAACTGCTCTGACTAGTCTACCTAAAGATATGAAGGTCCAGCCACCTTGACCCAACTGAGTTAACTCCGAAGGGCCATATCCACTTCAGAGCTCCCCAAGGAGTATACTCTGGCCCGCACTGAAACTACATCACGTCACATTTTTCTCTGCACAATCCAAGTTTTCTTCTTTTCCTTCCATAGGTTGATTCCAAGAGCAGCCTCTTATAAACTCTCCACACTCTAATCTGAGAATCTGCTTCCTGGGAACCTCAACCTGTGAAGACTTGACATTCTTATTGACGTATTTGGATCTAAGAGGGTATCAGGAGTTATGTGTGGGAGGTACTATAAAGAAAGTAACATTTTAGGAAGTCTGTTTTATAAATATGAGCATAACACTGATAATGGAAGAACTTAGAATTTACTTTTTAAATATGAAGTTTAATCAGAATTCAATTAAAGTAACTTGGACAGGTAATGTGATGCTTAATTTTATGTGTCAATTTGAGTGGGCTAAGAGATTCCTAGATAGCTGGTAAAACATTATGTCTGGGTGTGTCTAAGCTGGTGCTTTGGAAGAGAATTGGTAGCATTTAGCATTTGAATCGGTAGACTGAGAAAAGATCACTCTTACCAGTTAGATGGGCATCATCAGATCCCTGAGGTCTTGAATAGCATAAAAGCAGAGAAAGGCTGATTTGCTCTCTCTGCTTGAGCTGGGACACCCATTTTTTTCTGCCCTCTGACATCTGGTTCCCAGGTCTTTAAAACTTTAACTAAATTCTACCACTAGCTTTTGTGGGTCTTCAGCATCCAGACAGCAGATCTTGAAATTTCTCAGGCTCCAAAATTGTGTGAGTCAATTTCTTTAATAAATCTCTTAAATGTATCTATATAAATGCTATTGGTTCTGTTTCTCTGGAGAACCCTGACTAATACAGACATAAAGGTAAATAAATACCTTAGTTGTGATGACTAGTGTAAATGAGAGTCAAGCCTCAGTAATATTCAAGGTGTGGTTTAGAGACTTGAGCTATGTATGCACTCATGTACATACATTCTATATCACGCGCTGCATGTTGATGAGTAAGCACAGTCTAGATTATTGTCGGCAGTCAGCTTCTGGCCATGATAAAATCCATGACAGAGGCAACTATGATTTGGAGGGTAGATCAGAATATGGAAAAAACATGGGACCTCTGGTGAAATCATTGAGTTAATGGACCTAACCAACCTTGAACATCACAATACAATATGACATTGTTATGCAAGTCAGTATATTTCCATATTATTTAAACTATTTGAATTGAGTAGCAAAAAAAGTGAAATAGAGCAGAAGATTTGAGAGATGAGTGAAACAACATTGTGAGTAGTATCTGAATAAAAACTTTATGAATACATTTTAGCAAACAGAATTATTAAGTGTATCTTTATTAAAGATTGGGAATTTGCAAGAATGGCCAGTTTGAAGCGTCAACAATAAGTATTTCTTTCTAACTTTTTAATTTTTTAAAATTTTAGTTTATAACCAGAAACCAAGTAATATAATTTGAATAATAACACAACCGAGGAAATGTATAGCTGGCGGTAGGGAGGTGGGTTGAACAGCAGTGAAAGTGAGACAGCCTGAAAGCATTTTTTTTGTAAAGGTAAAAAGAGAATATTTTAAAGAATGAGATATTTAAGAAAATATAAGTTCAGACTAGGACATTTAAAGAGGAACAGACCAATAGGCATGTTGTGGGTGAACAACAGAATAATTTAAATCAATTATAGATGGTTTACGAACTACAGAATAAATGATTGGGAGAATGATGTAGGCAAATGTTACAAGCCACTTGATTAAAGGATTTGTTCATAAAAGAATATAAATATGATTTATATCATTTTTTATCTTCTATGCTTTTCCTGTCACTAAAGAGTCACACAGTGCATAATAAAAATACTTGAGATTAATTAATTGAGAAGACTTATACTAGAAAATAAAGTCCCAAAGAGATGAATGTTGCTGAAAAAAATTTATGGTATAATATTTTAGATGAAAAAAAGATTATAAATTTTATATAAACACTTTAATACCCACTGGCCAATTTTAGAAATAATTCACAACAAGCATAGTATTTAAACTGTCTGATATGCTTAGTTCTTACATTGCGTTTTTAATATTGATACTCAAATTTATATAAAGAAATTGTGTGATACTTTCTCAAGTCTTTACCAATCTTTTCGATAGTATCTTGTTATTTCTCATGTTTAAATTCTTTCTTATATTTGCAAATTGTATCTAATAGCTTTTTTCAATGATGCTTTATAAGAATTGTTTATTGACTGCTGTTTTTAAAAATATATTCAAGTTCATTTATGGTACAAGTGTCTGTTTTAGTAACTTTAGATGGTGAGCTCATTAATTTGCAAATATTCTCAATTACAGCCCTGAATAGCCTGTATTAGAAATATGTTCTTTCATAAATTTTGCATGTGCTTCTTCTAAGACTTTTAGGATTGATCATTTGTAGCTTTGGCTGAAGTTTTATATAAAATATTCAATTTGCAGTTTCTTAGACCACATAGACCTTTAAACTGGAACTTAAAAACTCTATGAGGGTGAATTCTTGAGAAGACTCACAGTCTGTGTTCTGTTTAACAAGATCCCTGGTGAAGAATCATTGGCTTTTGTTTGATTTGATTTTTCTGATAGGTATTACTGATCTCATTTCACCTTTCCACGTGTATAGTCACGTGAGTGCCATCACTGCATATACAAGTTCCAGCTCTGACTTATGAGAGACCAAAGGTTATCTTCTGTCTTCTTAAGGCTAATGAGGCTGTTCCCTTTTTATTCTCTCTCTTATTTTACTTTTTCTTTTCCCTTAGTGTATTCCTTATTTTCCTACCATCTCAATTATGCATTTATAATTTCCTTGGTTATATCTGATACACTCTTTCTAGGCATTTGTTGTTATTATATCAGAAATAAATATTCATCACTAGGACTTCTAAACACTGATTTTAAGATAGAGACAATTCTTAAGACTCATTAACATGTACCGTGGATTTGACACTTGATCTTTAAGTTTGATTTTCTTGACCACTGCCTTCTATGTCCTTGCGTTATTCAGAAGGAATGACAAATGTGCTTGCTTATTTATAACCAGTAACTAACTCCTTAGTAAATGTTTCTAGACAAGATATATAGCCTATATTTATCTAATTTATTGTTACTTTTTACCACAAACTTAATAAATTTGTACTCTCTTAAATCTATTTGTTCACTGTTGCTCTTTGATTTTTACTTTTCCCAGCAATTTTGTTTGTAAAATTACTATTCTGGCTTTGGGTGAGGGTAAGTTCTTTCAGAAGGTTTTGTTATTTGCTTCTGCCAGAGACCTGGCAGTGCTGTGAGCCCGGTATCTCTATAAATTATAACCTAATTTTCAAAATTCTTTGACTACCTAGGTATTAAAAATGGTCACTCAAATCCATGAAAAGTTCAAGATGAGGTCCCAAATTCCCAGCAATGATTTCTTCTCAAACTAAAGTTATAGCCTAATGTAATAGAATTTTCTGACAATTCTCAATGGGTTAGGAGATGTCTTCTTATTTAACATTTCTCTGAGAGTGTATCCTTTGGAAGTCCTGGCATTATGGGAAAAATATATTTCTAGTCTTCTCACCTTGGCTGCGTCTTGTGCTGTTAACTCTTTCCTGATGCCATGTGGCACTCAAGTTTCTCCGGTTAACCTAAGGTATTCAAGATGAATGTGAATCCTTGCTGCACAACTCAGTTTAATTTTCTGGGTTCCAACATGCCCTCATTCATAATCTCAACATCTTTGCATTCTTCCAAGCCCATCAGTGTTTGTACAAAGAATTTTAGATATGTTCAGAGTTGTTTTTGTTTTCACATCAGGTTTCACCCGAGTATTTAGCCCATCATTCCATCAGAAATTTTATTTTTTTCCTCAATTACTTCAGTCAGGTTTTCATAACCACCAGTTAAACAAAGCAGATGAGATTGGCAGTGGCTTTGACAATGATAAATCAATGATCAATTTTCAGTTCTCATTTTTTTGAACTGTCATCAGGCTTTGAAAAAGCTAATTCATCTGCCTTCCTTGGGATACTTTCACCAGTTGGCTCCTAGGATTCCCTGCTCCCCTGGTTTCCCTTCTGCCTCACTGGAAGGCCCTGTTCAGGCTTTGAGGTGACCTCCTTCTTATCGTTCTCTACCTTCTCATGACTGTGCTTATGGCTTAGTCTTGGGAACTTTTCTTTTCTCTCTATACTCTTTCATTGATTTCTTTGAGTCCAGGGGCTGATACTAACCAAACCAGCTTGCATCTCACCCCTGTTTGACATCTCCACATAGGTGACCAATTGGTATCTCAAACTTATGTCAAAACTTATATAATTCAGCAAATGATAACTATATCATTCCAATTGATTATGATGAAAACTTAACTCCACATCTCTCATTCAATTTATCAGCAAATAATTTAGCTTTCTTTTAAAAATATAACCAGTATCTGATCATTCCTTCTTTCTCGTCACCTCCACAACCACCACTTTCATCCAGGCCACCAGCCGCTCTCCTGGACCACATCCATTTCCTCCCAACCGTATTCTCTCCTTCTGCCCATGCTGTGTATGGTCAGTGCAGGCCTCCACTTTGTTCTTTGGAACAGACCATGTTACTCCTCTGCTCCAGACTCTGCAATGTTTTTATGTATTTAGAGGATATTTCACCCCTATTTACTCTCCAAAGTCTCTGTGGCTTAATCCACTCTGATGATACCAGACTGAAATATGTTTGCCAGATTAACGAGTCATGCACTTACCTCCAGGACTTGGCACTTGCTGTTCTCTCTGCCTAGACTTTCATAAGATCTTCTTCATTTTTTTAAGATTTTCATAGAAAAATCACATTTTCATTCTCTGATAAACATGTATACAATTTAAACTCTCTTCCCAGGCATTCCCTAATCTTCTTTTACTACTTCATTTTTTTCTTAGTGTATTTTATTGTATTTACTGTTTGAAATTTACATGTTTTAATTATAATGTGCCAGATATTCTGACTTCCTCAGCTAAAGTGAAAGTTTCATGAATACAACTTTTTTTTTTACGTTGAGTTTATTTCTCTGTCTATGTTTAACAGAAAAATGACTAGTACTTAGTAACTGCCAACTAAGTTTTTTGAAAAAAAATAGTTAAACTTTTCACAAAAATGCTTGATGCCTGAAAACTTATTGACCATTAAAGAATATAGATATACATCTTTCAGTAGATAATAAGGGAGTGAGAATTTTAATCAAGAAAAGTTAACAGAAGAACAAAAGCCAGTATAGGACTAAGTGAAAGTATTGATATTATTTCTTAAAGAAAATATAGGATAGGATACAAGAAGATCAAAGAATAAAGAATACAGGACATTTATCAATCTTAAATTATAGCAATGGATCTTCCCACACTATCAGTCATTCTTTGTTATATCAGATTTTTATGATTAAATAGAAAAAATTATCTTAACAAGTTATTGAAAAGATTTATCCAATAACAATCACATTTCATTTCCCAGGGTAAATAAAAAATATTGCTTCTGTTACATAATATTTACAATAAAAAATCAGAAATTAAATATCACAATCAAACTCTAACTAGAAAAACTTTTATAACATTTTAAGTGTTAAATAACTATTCACATATATCTGCAGAGAATTTGAAAAATTATTTAGAGCATATATAAACACTGCCTTCTGAATTAACAAAATAAATAAAACAGAAAATAGGCCCTTTATATTTTTATACTTACTTTGAATTTAAAATAAATATCTTAACAGGTATCTCAGATTCCTGCAATTTATTTATTTTTCCAAATGCTGATAGATCATAGACATTAACCCTACAGTGTTTTTCACTGTAACACCATTAAACCTACTATCAATTTACCACCTTCCTATTTCTACCAAATATCTGTCAAAATCCTTGCCCTCTAAGAAAACTTTGGAATCCTTGCCAAGACCATGTGTAATAATATCCTGTAATTGGTTATAGTTTGGCACATTTTCCCATATCTTATTTCTCAGAGACCAAGCACATATTTTTCTATTAGCTAGAAGGGGGGAAAATAAGAAAATGTCTCCCCTTCTTACTTCCACCCAAGAAATCAAGTGAGAGGCTTAATTTTCTTTGTGTGTTGGTTTAAATAAAGTGGTCCTATTTCTCCCATTTCTTTACTTTCCATTGTTCTATAATTTCCTGTGATAATAGTTACACTCAAAATTTTCTCATTAGTTTCAGTATAAAGTTCAAGTTTACCATACAAAAGATATATGATCTGGGTACAATTCTCTTATTCTTCTCTCTCCCTAAGCAAAATCGAAGGACTCATAATTTTTCAAGAGTAGGGTACAGTTTTAAATAACTTTTACTTGACTTATGTTCTTCCTTTGTGTTTTGTATATCTTATAAGAAGTCAAAATCCTATTTACCTTTCAAACCTTGCTCCTACCTATTATTATATCTGCACTTGAGAGTTTTGTACCTAGCACGTATTGGCAAGGAAAAAATATTTTCTAAAGAAAACTGATAAATAAGAAAAAAATCAGGAAAGTAGGTTATTTGTTCATAGATAAGAATAAATATATTGATTTCTTGAAACTCTCTTTATATTTAGGTTAGCCAGTAACTTTTTTAGAGGTAAATTATTATGAAGGTATGCAGTATGTATTTAATAAATACCTAATAATTAACTCATACCTTTCTAGATGATTTTATGGAAATGTATTATTTAATATTCCTAGAATCATTTTGTGGTATTTTAATATTTATTTTATATATGAAGAAACTGAGGCTTAAAGATTTAACCAACTTGTCCAGTATCACACAGATAAGTAAAAAGGTAATGTTCAAACACAGTTCTGACTCCAAAGCTAATAACCTTCTGGCATTATTTGATGGTTCTTGTTAGATGCTCAAGAGTGAGCTGGTTTTTTGAGATTCTGAGTAATTTATAGCAAATTATTTGATAATAGATTTTATTTAAATCAAACATAGATAAAATGTTTTTAATTAGTTAAAATTGTGTATTGAAATCATGTTTTACTTGCTCTAGTTTAACAAAATGTATATGTTTTAAGGAAGAGATTCTAGCTAAAGTCTATCAATACCCCTGTGTGCTTGGATTAGGTATACTCTAGTGGGATTTTTATATTACATTTTAAAGGTTTTCAAGTTAAGTATACCCATTTTGACCTCTATGTAAGCCTCTTCTGAAACCAACATTTTTTATTAGTTTTAACTATATTGATTTTTCAATTGAAGATAACATTCCAGTCACATGAAAGTTCATTCGTTATAGCTTTCCATTTATAAGCCCCTGCATCTTGATTTAATGCTATTTTCTTGCAGAAACTAAAGTTTGTAGGTCAATCTTGAAGAATGAATATAACCACAAATATAGCAGATGCCTCATAAAATTATCTTCTCCGGCTTCTCTGTGACCTCTGTCAAGGAAATAACACTCAAATCTGCGTCAGCATGAACAGCTGTGGATGCTGCTGTCAGAGAGCCGTGACCTGTCCTCTCAAGGGTGGTGCCCAGCCGGGAGGGAATGGTGATTTTCGCAGAGTCAATGTTATTAACGCCAACATAAATCAGAAAATACTGCTTCAAATCTAAAATTTAGATGCCACAGTTCATAAAAAGAAGCAAACTTCCCTTATAATAAATCAAAGCAAATTCTATGTGGACATTTATGGAAATGACAATGACAATTGTATAAAGGTTTTTATATCACTCCAAATTTCATTTGCAATAAATGTGCAAATGGACATATAAATTGCACATTTCTTTTTCAGCGAAATACATTAGAAATATCATACTCTTCTTTGTTTTTCGGCTGAAAGAGCTTTTAAGCAAAACTTTCCAGTGCTGAGAATGGTAGGGACAGACATTGCAGCTGGTTTTATTAAATTTCACTGCTATCTGCAACTTACCTTGCTAGACCAATTCATAAGTAGTAAGAAATTGCAAAACTAAGAATTTCATTAACATGGCCAAATGTATTCACTAGAATAGTTTTTCTTTTTATAATTTTTTCCTGCATGATCAATTACCCTCTGTATATGTAAAACCATATTTATGTTTAAGTGTACATGTGTTTTTTTAATAGGTATCTAAAATATATTAATATATCTAGTAATATATATCATATGTAAATATATATAATACATATACAGGCACATTTATATTCACATCATACATACACACACTTGATTACCCTCTGGTTTATCTGGTTTAAGTTCTCTTATTACTTCTGAATAGCTTTAAGCTGGTACTGCATGACATTTATGATAAAATACAGCCCAAAGAGGCTCTTAATAAAAAGAAAATATTTTATGTTTATTTAGCATATTTGTGTTTCGGTTTAAGCATGTTAAACTCCATAGTTTTTCAAGATCTCAGAGAAGTAACTCAAAATTACCAAATATTTTTGCACATTAAAATGTGCGGACAAAATCTTTTGGCTGCTAAATAGGACACAGATGTCAAAATAAATTTTAACACAACATTTGAATCAGTGATTCCATGAACATGAAGCCTTAAACTATCCCAAATTTCTTATTTGGGGGTTACGTAGGTGTGTGTAGTTCTGAGTCCAGGGAACCCCAGAGGATCTCTTTGAAAATAAAAAAGACCAAGCTACCACTCTAATGATTTTTAAAATCTAGTGAGGACAACTGACAGTGAACTGGTAAACTGTTACTTGATGCAAAAAGTAACATATTGTAAAGAGAGAAATCAGGTAAAATATTTTATACAGAGGGATATAAAATTTTCCAATAAGGAGACCAAAAAGAGTAGGGTCTAGAAGTAGAAAAGTTTCAGAAGACAAGGTCTAAGGAAGGGAACTGCAAATGTCTCAAACGTCTGTTTTGCTCCCTGTGTTTCAGGAAAAGCAGATACGCCGATGTTGCTTCCTGGGAGTGGGTAAGACTAGAATAGGACACGAGGTGACAGGAAGCCGCGGAAGGACCCCTGTGGCCTTTCAGCCCATTTTAAAGAATCCGCCTTGTGTTCCAGGTGAGATGGGAAACCATTGCAGAGTCTGGGGCAGAAGGGTGACGTGGAATTATTAAGTTTTATAAGAAGCACTTGTACTACTCTGGGGAGAATAAATGAAAAGTCAGCAAAAGTAGCACCAGTTTCTCGGCTTCTGCAATAAGCCAAGGTGAAGAGGATGGCTGCATAGAGGAGGATGAGGTGGAGACAAGTCAGACCCCGGATACATTTTGGAGGTAGAGCAGATATGATTTGCAATAAATTGGATGTGAGTTGGGAAAGAACAAGACCTTAATAACATCTGCTTTCCCCATAGTCTGTTTGTCCCCTTATTACCTCTTTTTCACTCAAACTTTTGCTGTCTGAACTCTGTCACATTTTAAGCAGAAATACACTAGGAACAAAAAATCATGCTGAGTACAAATAGAAAATAAAATAAAATATATGATCGGTTTTCTATTTTATTTCCACAGTTAATTCAGGATGTCCATGTAATCTTTTTGGTGGATATCTCTTTATTAACTCAGAAGGACATCATTTGTCTTTGGCATTACTCCATCTATCTTTTCAAAGGTCATTGCCTTTAAATCTTTCACTTTCTTAAATCAGTGGAATCCTCCTTTTTCTGTACCTGGCTGTCTCATCTTTTTGTAAAGGCCACTCTATTTAATCTCCTCATTGGTGTATGGAGTTATAATATATTTGTTAAACACTTGGTATATTCCAGACATTCTTCTGTTCAATTGACATTTTACTCACACAGGAACCATATAACTTAGGTTCTCTTTTACCCACATTTTATAGATAAGAGAGGTAAACAAAAGAGTGGTTAATTTGCTCAACTACACAAACTTAATGAGAGTAGACCAGGATTCACACACCAGCCAACCTGGATTCAGAGCTTATTTCCTTAGCCTCCAGGCAATGGAACCTCACACATCACCCACCACTCCATTCCCAACCGGTAAAATTTACTACCTGTAAATTCCTCCAAGTCCCAGATTCCTCTGGAAACACAAGCCTGGTGATGCTTTTTATTAGGTAAGTTACACGAAGCTAATCTATGTTCTAACAAAAAGGCAAACAAAAACAAATGTAAAAACAAACAAACAAACAAAACTTCTGTACAGCATCAATATACCTCAAAATCCAATTACAATGATAAAGTGTCAAAACACCCTTCTACATACCAATTCCACAGGCTACTGGATAATAAACACTCTTTTAATTAGATGTCTTGATTGCTTTTGTATATTTGCAAGGAACAAGAACTCCTTTCAGAAGGAGACAGAGATTTTATTACAAACTCTCAACATGCTTTATCGAGGTACCTAAGAAAAGGAAATGTGCTGAGACCCTATCAGAAACCATCAGCAAAAGTCTTGGAAAGCCTGCCTCTCAGTTCATTTTTCTTGTCAGCATGTATTCTGGACCTTGTTGTTTCAGCCATACAGCATTATCTATCTCTTTATCTCTTTCTCTCAGAAGACTGTTTTTCTCTTCTTTGACATGAGCACATGACCATTAATAGCCACATATAAATTCTCGAGTTTATATAGTCTCAGTTCAAAAATCAGCAAAAATTGTTCAGAGCCCATAAACCCAACTTTCATACTCTTGGAGAAAAATTTTATGAGCTCGAGCTTGAGTCAGAAGCCCACCTGCAACATTATGTTATATCAGCATCACTATCAGGTCTCTGTGTTGTGGGATATTTCTCAAATAAGGCTGCCAGCTACATATTTTTTAAAAAGTCTAAAATGTCAAACAAGCCTATTAGATCACACTGAATCTGACCATAAAAATAACCTATACTTAGAGATTTTGTTTTTTTTTTAGTGCTTTTTATAAGATTGGCTTTTCTGCTAAGCCTATTTTCTTTGTATGCCCTTATTAAAATATTTGATTAATGACTATGATTATCTAGAGAATGAACCATCACCTCATTAATTTCAGTTAGGTAACTTTCATGAAAACAAGTAAATGTATTACTAATAGTAAACAAGGAAACTGAAAATTTCACTAATGACAACTAAGGTAATTTTTAAATAACAGTTATTTAAACTCCTAACTGAGTACTTATTCTTTGACAAAATTTATTTTAAAGAGTAAAGCATGGAGCACACTCAATAAAATGGTATATACTATAAGCATCATTCCGTCAATTCAACTATTTATTTGTCCATATTTTTACCATGCAGTAGAGTAGAAGGTTAGCTATTTATTACCAAGGAGTGAGGTCATGTAATACAGACAAGGGCATTCTGGCTTATTAGGCTTCCTGTTGGCCTGCTCTTGGTTGGGATATATTCCTACAGTCAAATGTAAAATTTCTGAATAATACTAAAAAATGTAAACATGAATAAGGCAACAATTTAATTAACATAAATCGTTGTTTGAGGATTAAGTCTATGGATAATTTTAAGTGATCAAATTGTTTTATTAACATGGTAAATAGAAGTGCAATACAAATTTTAACCACTATTGAAAGCCTACATTGTATCTGCAATCAAACATTAATAGATTTCTAAATGCAATGGGATCTGTTACACACATATAGATGATTGACATGTATGAATCTGCAGTTATTAGCTATATGTCTATGCTTATTTTGCATATTCAGGAAATATGCATTTCAAAATATCTAATATATTTATTCAGAGAGGTGAATAGAAGAGATGAACACGGAGGTAACTCTTGTCTCTATGTACTTGCTCTGAATTCTTATACTTTTTTGTTCCTCAAAATAACCTATTTTCTAGTTTTTCTATTCAAATATGAGCCAAGTAAAAATATTACTACTCTGAGATGCCTTCTCTTGACTACCTCAGTTTTTATTACAAGATCTGTTTTCCCATAGCATCAGGCATAATATTATCTGAATAACATTTCACAGGTTCCTTTATACCTAACAGAGACTTAATAAACATTTGAGAGTTGAATTTTTATCCCATGATGTATTGCTGAATTTTTATCTCATGATTTCCACCCTAGTTTAGGACTGTAGTATCAATTAAGCTCAGAATTAGTGGAAAGAATTACTCAGAAACTCCTTTGTCTCTAGATATTTCCATTTCTCCAAACAATGGCTTCTCAGGTGCTACAAAGTAGAAGAAGTATTTATTTGATGGGGGAACAAAATTGTATACATGAGACCTAATCCCCAAACAAGTTATTTTTTGTTGTATTACTAGTGATAGGATTATATATTAATTTTAGACATAAGCATAGCCATAGGTATGCCATAGTGTCTTTATGTAAATATCTTATAACTATTTTTAATCAATCTATAAATCCATTAATGGATTTCTATTATATTAATGAATTTATAAACTGAGAAATAGTTATATTTAGGATTATTTAACAATAAGATTATTTCACAATAAAAAATAATGTGTCTGCAAGATTGAAAAAGGTTCCTGGACCCAATTTCAATGTGTGTGCAGTGGCTCGCCCACACCAACAGGCTATTCTTAGATGCCATCAGGCAGTCCAAGGATTCACCTCAATTCTAACACTATCTGTTGGGAGATAAAATCAGATTCCACAGGTGAAGGTTCAGCTCCACAAGACCATACTTCAATCTAGTTGTTGCAATCTCAGGTTGTTGTTGCCTAAGTTTATGACCTACTTAACTACAAATTCAACGACCCACTCCAATTGCAAGTCCAAGTTTTAATTGTACTTCCGACCCACTGGCTATAAATTAGAGGTTCCTACAATCCCCACCTGAGGTTTCAGTCATTTGCTAGAAAGGCTCAAGAACTCAGAGGAACATTTTACTTAATAAATTGCTGATTTGTTGCAAAGGATATTAAAGGATATGAAATAATAGTTAGATGAAGAGATACATAGGGCAAGGTCTTGAACAAAACAATTTCTGTCTTTATGGAGCATGGGGCTCAGCACAGTGGCACATGGAAGTGTTCTGGTTCCCCAACATAGAAACTCTCCAAAAATAGTGCTGACACGCTGTCCTTTTGGGTTGTGATCTACTAAATCATTGGCCATTGATGATTGATTCAACCTCAAGGCCCTCACCCCTCCCAGGAGATCAAGCAGTGAGACTGAAATTCTAGTCTTCTAACTTACTGTGTGGTTGGCTCCTACTGGCAGCCAGCCACCACCCTGGGATGGGGTCCAAAAGCAATCTAATTAACATAACAAAAGACACTATTGTTGCTTTCATCACTTAGAAACTTCCAAGAGGTTTGGGAGCTGCGTGTCAGAAACAGGAGAGGAAGACCAAGTATATATTTCTTATTACGAATCACAATACACAAATGTAAAATTGTACCCTATCTCTCTTTTTTTAGGCCTTATTCATCTGCTATAATTTTTCATCCTTTTACATTCAAAATCCTTTTGCATTAGAAGACTTCTAGTTAATATATTGCTGAATTTTCCTGTGTGTATTTGGGTTTATCTTAAACCAGTGTGAGAAGTACTGTTTCTATTAATGTATATTGATTAATTTTATAGTTGTTTTAGACTTTTATTCAAAGTTTCTATTTCTCATACATTTATTTCTCTTTCTCTCCATTTTTTCAGTTTTTATTTAAGTTGTTATAGTTTTTCAACTGTTTTTTGTGATTATAGAGCATATGTTTACATTTCATTATTAAGTATTAAGACTATTAGATATTTATAGTTCTGTAACAGGATATTGTTTCATATGTATATTTAATAATGTATTATTCAATTTGTTAAGCTTGCTACTGTTTTTATTAGCTCTATAAATGAAACAAGTGACCTCTGTCTTATCCATGGTTCTTCTTAGGCCTGTCCACAGTTTACCATGCTGGTATTGTCCGGAATTTAATTCTGGATTCTTATCAATATACTATTTTGCTTTATTTTTAAATAGACTATTTTCTTATATTTTTTATTCCACATGCTTAATTTAAAAATCTCATAGAGCTTCTGTGATTTACTTAAACTTTTGGTAGGCTACTTCTTCCAAGAAAAAAAAAAAAAACTTTTTAAAGGGATGCTTTGCTGCTATTATTTAAAAGGTCTAGTTTCCCTCACCACTTTACTTTCCATCACATTGTATAATAGGTTACATAAACATAAATTAGAAGATTTTTTTTAAAAAACTAGAAATTTTATTTTCATTCACTAAGAATTTTGATGTTAATTTTTTCTTGTATATTTGTAAGGAAACTAATATTTTCAAGTTGTCATTTCATGTTTTTAAATTTCACTTTATTGATTACAAGTGTAGTTTTATTATTTAACTTGCCTTGCACTTGTCCAGAATTTTAAATGTGAAATCTCTCATTTGCCTTAGTTCTATAAAATTCTGTCTTTAAATATTTACTCAAATTATATTTTCTCTTCATGACTCTTCTTAAATGAATATCAACGTTTCTACTTCTACCCTTCATATTCAAGATATTCTTTATACTTTCTACCTGTTTGTATCTAAAATGTTCCTGAGCTCTCCAAGCTTCCAGTTAAGCTTTTCATTTATTGCATTTATCATCCTCAGTATTTCAACTTGATTCTTCTTCTCTATATATCTAATTTCTGCTATTATCTCTCTTAGAGTATTTAATGCCTTGATAATAAATTTCCTTTGGCTTGGTTCACTAATACTAGTTCAGATTCCACAGATTGTTTCATTTTTAATATTTTAATATATCGCGTGGACTCCTTAGATGTTCAGTTTTTTTGTGTGTGTGAGCTCATGTTCCCTAGTATGTTACCTACTCACCTGGCAATGTGGATGGAGAGACTTCAGCTGAATTTTTGGATTATATAGCAACTGATGACTTTAGGAAGGGAAGAGGACATTGATGTAATAGCATGTGTTGAGCGCTCTCTGAATTCAACAATTCTCTCCCAAATGCTATTTTTTAAGAACTTTTCCCCCTGATTATAATCACTTAGCCTTCTGGGTCTCCTTCATGCACTGTGTGGAGAAGGCCTACCAGAGACACCCCAGTCCTGAGTTAGTACTGTTCCCATCCCAGTCAGCCTCAAGGACAAACCTTCTTACTTACTCCATGCTCCAGGTTGATGATATTTTCGTATCTTGCACTAATGATGGAATGAAAAAGATACACAAAGAGCAAAACTGGGAACAGGACACAACTAAACGCTCTCTCGCTCTTATATATGGCAGTCATCCTATTTCTAACCAAGAGATCACTAATTAATTTTCTAGTTTTATCTTTGAGTTGTCTCGATGTTTTCCTTACAATTATTAGAATTATTTCCAGCATTCAGTTGGGGTGAGAATAAAGTCTAAAATACACATACACATGCACACATTACTATACTATTACAGTGAACATGAATTATTATTTTCAAAAATATGTTTCATATATATTTTATTTAAACACTTAAAATATGATAAGTTTATAGTTTTAACATTATACTCACCTCAATTATCTCACACAGTATTTTATTTCTAGGTTCGAAATTTGCTTTTTATTATACTTTCTCAAAAAATGTATTTAAATTATAATCATATATTTATACAATTCAAAAGATTGAAAAATATAAGAATAAGGTAGACCTACAATAAAATAATATAAAATGTTCTAATAACTGACTTTAAGGTTTGTAGATGAAGAAACTTGATGTTGTCGACATACAAGGAATATATTAGTTTCCTCTTGACCAACACTTCTTCCAGTTATCACTTAGGGCTGTCCTCTCCAGAATTAGTGTCTCTCAAAATTAAGTAACTATTCAGAATTAAGCTTAGTAACAAAGATTTCAGGAAAGGAGATAGATATCTGCAAAAGAGGTATCTCTTCCACAAGAGATAATACTTCATTCTCCAAGTGAATCACCCACTGATCATGAACCTGAGATTTTGTGTGTCTTCCTTGGACAAAGCTACAATCTGAGTTTTCTTACCCACAGCCAGCACTTGTGATTGTTACTTGTCTGTGCTTCCACTGCTGACCATGTATTATTCTCAGTCAGCTTTCCTTACTTGCATATGCTTTCATACAGAAAGGCTTTCAGCCTCTTGCCTCTTATGTGCTGACTCTGTTAGTTGTTTCCAGAAGTCAGAAGGAGAAATACTCTTTCAGGCACCAATTGGCAGTACTAGGAAGGGCTACTAGTATTTTGAATTGCATTCTACCATATGAAATAAAAAAAAAAAAACATTGTCCTGCTAGTCAAGAAATCTACGCTGAAACTTTGCTTTGCTGTATACTTAGGTAAAATCTTTTAGCTCCTTATTCTTCAACTTCTTTCTCAAATACCTCAATATTTACTATAACTTTAAGATCTAAAACCTTGTTAGATTTTGCTATAATATGAAAATATAATTTATTAGATGATAAAACATGTCTACAATTTATATACATACAATGAAGAGATGACAATTTCTATTCTGCCAGATAGAAATGATCCCCCATGATAAAATTTTATAGCACAATAATACATCATATATTAGAACATCATATATCAAATTCAAAATACATAAATGGTTTGGAAATAATGTACACAAACTATCTTAAAGTATAAATGCAAAAAGAAATATGTGCTTATGATACTTGTGCATCCTGTGTAACATGTCGTGTATTTTTATTCAGAAGATTATCAGGCATTGTCTTAATATTAGTAGACATAATTTGATTACATTACTAAAATTTTATAGCAGTGAGATTTTCTGTGTTTAAGCTGCTGCATTATTTCAGATAAGCATGATTTTTCCCCCAAAAGAAAGGCCACTAGTTTTCATTTTATAATGTAGATATGTTTATTAATCTACAGAATTTTGTAATAATATTATAGAAACTTTTCAAAAGTATGAGGTTTTATTTTCATGTTTGCTCATAGCTCATTATATAATTTTCTTATAAAGTAGTTTTATAACTTCAAAATACATCAGTGAAATGCGTTAGCCCCTTGCGGCACAAACTGGGTTCCCAGAGCAGCCCAGCAGCACCACCTAAGAACTTGTTGGAAATGCAGTCCTAGGCTCCACCTCAGATTTATTGAATCAGATTCTGCATTTTATCAAGATCCTCGGGTAATTGAATACATATTAAAGTTAGGTATGCACAGTTTTTATTTGTGAATCTTGTATAGCGGATGCAAAATTACTACACAAAAGAAATACAAGGTTCAATTGGTGAAGTCAACCTGTGTGTTATCCACTTCTTACATAATTAAGATACACTGCTTACAGGAGTTAGAGTTTTCAGGCAAATTAAGTTTACTTGATTTTCAACCACAGTGATTTCTTCTTCACTCATGTCTGGTTAATTTTACTTAGATACAAGAATTCAGCAACTGAATACTATATATGATTGTGCTTTAAAAATTCATTTTATTCATACATTTTTTTTTTCCATCAGAGGCATATAGCTAGTTCATGTAATTCTTGGCCATATATAATATGAAAGCTTCCCATTCATCGTACGAAGTTCAACTTAGATATGCTACAGTTCTGCAATATATTGATGTCTTTCAGCTTTGGAGATGAACCAATGGCCAGTTAGCCCAAAAACATCTTTCTTTATTTCAGTATGCTAACAGCATTATTGTAATTATTTGTGTAATTTGAGAAAGATAAAGCACTTATTCATGCCATTAGTAAACTATATAGTTTTATATATTTTGTATATTAAATTAACATAACATAGTTTATTGAAGGTCTTTTTTATACATATTTGAAAGGAGACTAAAGAAAAAAAAAGAATGCGGATGTGATTCATTTGTTTTTTTCTTGTTGTTGTTGGTCTAGACATGGCAGGAAATGAAATAAAACATACTTAAACACATCTTTCTTTGTACCTTATAATAATAACCTTATAATTTCAGACTGTGGGTCCAAGAGTCACTCTTGGTGCTCTTATATTGCTGCTGCCATATATGACTCATCTGAAACATTGGACCTTTGTTATCTTAGCCTCCAATCACCATGGTGTCTACTTTTTTATTATTCCTAAAACATGATTGATTAATCCTTCTCAATTTTAAAAACAACAGTGTCAAGAATTTAGAAAAACGTTTAAGGAGAACAGTCTGCAGAGAAGTATTTTGAGATGTAATGACTACATAATTTGCAAGATAATTGAGCCAGTCACTCATTGAGTCACACTCATCTCTGACTAATTATTCCTGCCTTATTCTCAGATCAGATCTTATGTCTATGTCTTTGTATGTTAGGTGAGTGAAAAAGATATTTAAAAAATGCCTTAATATGGCTCTAGTTCCATTTTCAGTTAAAAGGGCTAAGTAAGATTTTGAGTTTCTTCATCATTTCTATTTTATTTCAGGTGAAGTGTCCATATTTAATATTTGGGATCCTCCTTGCCCAACATCTCAGGGCTCATCTGCCAGTCTAGTTTTGATCCACATTCGGATGTTTCTAATTAATATGATACTTTTCCTAGTAGACAAGTTATATTAGGAAATGCTAAGAAGAAAAAAAATTCTAATTGTTTGACTTAAGCCATTTGTGAGACCATTGAGAGAACATGGGCTCGATGAAGCTTTGATGAAATCTAATCTTAAGTGCTTATTCTAACTATACTCAACATACCACATAACCAAGCCATGTAATACCATGCTCTCTAGGTAATTACTATAGACATGCATTCTGGTTTTGTTGTTAATATTTTCTACCACATATGATCAATTTGGCTGGTTTTAGCTCTTATCCAGATTCTCTTGAATAATTCAGTAGTTCAGGGGCAAAATGAAGGCTAAAGCTGAATGATAATTGTGTTGGGCAAGACAAGCTCTAGTAAAACGATTAAGTGAAATTTTAGAAAAATTAAGAGTCTCTTCTCTTTAATTCTTCACCTTTTTCTGCTTCTCTCTCCCGGTGACCTCTATCCCTCATGTCTAGAAAAATAGTGAGGAACTCTGGGAATTCAACGTACGTAATCATAAGTTGCCACAAATCAGATCTCTCCTTAAGTGTTTCACACTCCTGTGTTAATTATCCATTCTCCTGCCACCATGAAATCCCAATTCCCATGACACAGGTCCCATAACACTCAATATTTTGTGGTAATTCACTGCATATCCTTCTATAATACATGAATATTTGGTTAAATATTTTAGATTGGCAAATGCCTTCCTATTCATAGAATATATTTAGTAATGTTTGTTGTATTTTTTTTATTCAGTCTTTATGGAAAGGAAATAAAACTTAGCTGAATGACCTATACGAAACCTAAAGTATTCCATAGAATGACTGAATTTCCTCAGTGTAAATTAGACCTAAGTTTGATATCCTTGGAGTACTAATACTCTGAATTGATCAAAATTCTACACGTTTCCAGTCAAGAATTTAAACTCATAATGTAATAACAACATGCCTTGGAGTGGATACCACTTCCATTTTTAAGTAAATTAGATAGTTACGACTCTTCCCAATTCATGGACCATAAGGGAAGCAGCTGGAAATGGCAGGAGCAGATGGGTGGGTATTGAGTGCCAAGTGAATGTCTTTTCTTCATCAGGGAAAGGTTTAGTTTTGAAGCATGTGAATGTCAGCCAAGAGCTTTGTGGAAAACTTTGGCATAGACCAAATTAAGCAGAGCTTCTGAAGAGTAATATGATCAATAATACACATCTTCCCAATTTCTATTTTAACAGCTTTGACTATTCAGGGTTGCTGAGATAATTGGTTATAAATGTTATTTCCACTTCCATTTCTTATCTTTATGTGTTTTTGGAGAGAAGAGCTGTCAGAATTATGTCTTTCATATGTTTCAGCACACCCCACTGTCTTCATAGTATATAATGTCACTGAATAATTGAAAGAGGGCTATAAGGTTGTCTGCCACATAGAGAATGGGAACACAATCTGAAGATGGAGGAAATGGACTCTTAAGGAAGATGAACTTATTTTTGTTTCTATGTTATAGATTTACATCATCTCAGGGCCCTGAAATATATACATACGGTTCTTATGATGGTAAATAGACTTTTTGCTTGAACAACCAGATAAATATTGGTACCACTTAGTGAAATGGTAAATACTGAGGTAAGAATTGATATTCTTAGAGTTAAAAAAAATTATGTTTTAGAAATTTAAAATTAAGACATTTACTAAAGCAGTTGGTAATGTGAGATTATAAGTCAAAGGATGAGGTTTATACTGGAGATATAAATGTTTGCTTTATCAGCATATTAATGGTGAATAGAGTTATAGCAAAATCAAATGTCTCTTAATAATAATAACCTACTCTAGGCTCTCACCAGGTATCCAGTGGTATTCTAAATAATTTTATTAACTTATTTCAAAAAGCAGGCCTAAAATGTAGACATTATTATTGTCTTTATTTTAGAGAGAAGAAACACTAGATCCAGAGAAATTAAATATCTTGCCCAGGTTACTTGGTAATAAGTGACCAGGCCAGAATCCCTATGAGGGCCATTTGGCTCCAGATCACATGCACTGAATCATTAAGTACCACCTTTTACATGATATGGATTATAATAAGTCATAAAAAAGGACCTCAGAACATGTTTTAAGGCACTCAAGCACTTTAAAATAAGAGATAAAAGAAATAACCAACAAGGGACACAGAATAAATGACCAATCAAAAAGCAATAAGGAAATTACAGGATTCTGGAGGCCAAGCGAAGGACATGTTTTAAGAATGGAGTGATCAGTTGTGTTAAATCCTGCCGAGAAGCTGGTTAAGATAATCTCGAAGCAGGGATATATGGATTTCACCAAACAGATTTATTGGTGTACATGACAAGATTGATTTCATTGGAGTAATAAAAATGAATCAGTTGGCTTTTGTATTGCGAGAGAAGAATACAAAGTCAAGGGAGGTTTTATTTGTAATAGGAAATATACAGTGTGAGGGCTGTGCCAAGATGCTGAGTTTAACCAATGTTGGATTTTCAAGATAAAAGTATAAAGTTTAAAAGGATCTAAAGATTTAGGGAAGGAGATTTATTACTTTACTATTTCTTTTGTTAAAATTACCACAAGTTTAGCAGCAAAAAATAATGTTCATTTATCGTTTCATATTTCTGTAGGACATAAGTTCAAAAATTTTTGAGGGGCGCTATGTTAGGGTTTCACAAGGCCAAAATAAAGTGATGTTCAGCCTGCACTCTTATCTGAAACCTCTGCAGCCTCATTCAGATTTTAGGCAGAATCCAGTTTTTGACAGTTGCAAAACGGAGTTTCCTATTTCTTTGCTGCTTGTCCATCAGAAATCTTTCTCAATTTCGAGAGTCCATCCATATGTCATGGCTTGTGGTACCTTCTATCTTCAAAGATAGTAATAAGCACTGGCAAGCTAAATCCTCATGTTTCAAATCTCTCTTAGTTCCACCTCTGCAAAGTCTCTTTGACTTTGTCTTTTTCCATCAGCTGGGAGAATGTTCTGGTTTTGACTGCTCCTGGGATTACTTTGGGCCCATCTTGATAATCTGCAAAATTCTCTTTTTATAGGGAGTTTGAGGAATTTGGGGGTGATCAAGGAAGATAACATGAAGACAGGTAGTACCATACATCAAGCTTTATTGGGTGGTTCTTCAGTAGAATTTCATAAAACCTAGAAGCTTATGGCAGGGAAACCTGGGAGGGAGAAGAAGATCTGAGAGGAGGCTTGCTTATGTGTCTAGGAAATGGCCCTTCACAGCAAGGCCGAGAGTCTCTGGCTCAGAGAACTTTGAGAGCAGCAGTGGGTTGGGGTCTTATAACTACAAGGCCCTATCTTACCTATGTGTAATACCTGTGGGGTGACTGTTTCTTGGAATATGCAAAGCAGATGGGCTGTAAATGTCTAAAATTTGCTTATTTGGGCTATTTTTAAAATAATTGGATGTATAAAAATTTGAGTTTGGCACCAGCAGGTTTTTTAACTAACAGGCCTCAGCCTGCAGTGAAGAAATAAACACCTTGGAGGTAAATATATAAAGGCCATCTTTCATTTGTTTATATACAATTTATCCCCTGGCCCCAATTCTGTTATAATCTAAGTTGTACATTATTTAGTAATGCTTGAGTTTGGAGGCAGTTATTAAAGCATCTCTGAGACCTAGATTCCTTTCAGGGCACCAACTAGGATTTTAAAGACCATTTGCAGCCAGTCTGCCTGATTAATGGAGAAACGCCGGGAGAAAGAATTAAAACAAGAGACAATTTTGACTCGTTTTGTCTGGTTAGTCAGCAAAGTGTCATTTTGATCCTTGTAGTAACCACCTGCACATTTTGGTGTTACCTACCAACAGGTAATAAAATGTGTTAATGTGTTCACAGACCCACACCATTAGCTTTAGCAGCCGAGAAGTAATGTAGGGTTAGGGTGACACACAAGAAGCTCTGTGGTTGAAGTTGGCAAGAGCAGGAATGTCTCAGGCAAGGAAGAGGCACAGCAACAGAATAGGAGTTAAAATCAGATCATTTTTGGCTGGCAGTAAGCAACCTGATTGTCCCTCGAGTGTCACTCTAATGGTGTTATTTTTTCTGTGGGCAATTAATTATACCTCTTGGGAACAGGCTCAGGTCTTTAGTGCAGCAAAATATTTGGGTGTTGGATAAAGATGCCTCTCTCTCCTATTAAATTTTATTGAATAGAACATGTAAGCCAAATCTATAACTTCATATCATTCACTCATGTTATTTTAAATGTCATATGCTATGTGATGCGATCTAATAAAGGCAGTTGGCATAACTCTTTACAGTCTACAGTTAGCATCTTCTTTATTAGTAGTGGGTTTAAGCACAGGTCATACTGGAGAACTGGTGAAATGGTGATAATTATTACCCCTTTTTATAAACCAAGATGTCTATGCTAGACGATATTCCATCAGCACCTTGAATTAGCCAGTACTGTGGTGTATTCATCACCTGTATCTATAAGAGAAGCTTAACTGGTTCTCACCAGGCAATGCTAATTTATAGTGTGTGAGGTTACTCGTGACTGAGGAAGTCCACTGCAGCATTCCAATGATAGAAAAGGATGGTCTCAGGGTTTGACAGACATATTTTAGCAAAACTGAGCTAATTTTGATAGTTAAGCAGGTAGTTAACCTTTTAATCAATCCCCCTTCTAAGACTGTCATCTCCTGAGCTGGAAATGGGATGGGGTAGGATGGGAAGAGGATGATACTTTCTTATTTATATAACACATTGTTTTAAGGTGACATTAGATTAAAATAAGGTTACAATTAGCAACTTTAATTATATCCGAAAAGCGACTTTTGCCATATAAAGTAACATAATCTCAGGAGTAACAAGTAATGAATTACATGGGGACCAACATACTGTCTACTCCAGGAAATGATTATAACTGTGGACATGGAAGTTATTGTCAGTAATAAAGGAAATAAGAACATGATTGATTTGTCATATATGCAATAGATAGTAGTATCCTTTAAGTTAAAATATTATAATGTATTAATTTATAGTATCTTTCATATGAGAAATATACCTAGAAATTTATCAAAGGTTAGTAAAATTAACACATGAAATAAGATTTAGTTTAAAAAGTTCAACTAAGTCAAAACTCTATAGATATGGTCAATTAGGTCCAGTCTTTCATAGCAGGCCGGTGCTTAAAGGTGTAATCATTGTGATTCTCTAACCTGTTGGCTTTCTCACATCTTTTCAAAAGTTGTATTTGTTTTATGGAACTTCAAAAGAAAAATCTAGGTATTATCTATCTAGTAACGATGTAAAATTCTGTGACGGCATGCATCAAGTTTTATGCATCAAGTCGGCTGGGCTAAGACATCCCTAGATAGAAAATAAAACATTTCTGGGAGTGTCTGTGAGGGTGGTTCTGGAGGAGATTGATGTTTAAATTGGTGGACTGAGTAGAGAAGATCACCCTCACCAATGCAGGTGGAAATCTTCTAACTCACTGAGGCCTCAAATAGAATAAAAAGGAAGAAAAAGGGCAGTTTGCTCTCTCTGCTTAGCTGGGACATCCATTTTCTCCTGCTCTTGGTCATTGGCTCTCATAATTATCTGGCTTTGGAACTCAGCCTGGGACTTACACTACTGTCTCCCATAGTCCTTAGATTTGGGGGGTTCATACTGTAACGATAGCCCTGGCTTTCCTGTGCCTCCAGCTTACAGACAGGAGATCATGGGACTTCTCAGCCTCCATAATCACATGAACCAAGCCCTCATAATAAATTTATTTCTATACATCAGTCTCTGTTCTGTTGGTTCTATTACTTTGGAGAACCTTGCCTTCTGTATTCTTGTCATTGAATAGAAGAATGAAGTAGGGGTGGGGTAAGATTTTGCCTCTGGGGACCCTAAGATTCTTTTCTTGGACATTGACTTCTCCTCATACTCACAAGATATCAGAACTCCCTTTAATATTTCCTGACTCCAAATTGAAGAAATTAAACAAGATATAAAAATAAATAGTGTTTTGCCCTTTGAATTTAATTACAAATAAATTAGCTTCACACATTTGATTGACCCAGGTTGACAACACAATACAATATTTAATTTCTTCTTGAGAAGTTCTTCACAAGGTTCTAGTCTTTCCTTATGTTAATAGGGAGAATCCTTGAGTGTTGCTTCACTGTTTTAACATCTGCATACTTCAGCTATTTAGTTTTGCCTCATCAATCTTGCAGTGCTATTTGCAGGAAGATCTGATCCATGATAATCCGGGCATGAGAACATCTGATGCTCGGAGAGCCCGATATTCCTGATGTGACTTGTATTAGCTAAACATCAGATTTTCAAACCAGGTGTACCTTATCAATACTACCCTGGCACAAAACAAATCATGCTATTATTTTATTTTTCAGTCACAGGTATATTTTAACTTTTCTATTTCAAGTATTATAGATAATTTCAGAATAATAGCTAAGGTGTTTTGGAAGTGTAATGTATCTGCTTGCTTTAAAACATGCCAAAATTTAAAGGAAGTATAAAACTTTAACTTAATACCATTATTTCTTTTTTTTTTCTTTTTTGCTGCAAATAGATGGTGCTTCACAAAGTTATAAAACAGAATGAACATGAAGTGGTAAAAGGCAGTTTTAGTGCAACCACCAATGATTTTTTTTCAGATTATACACATACAAATGGAAACACAAATCTGGAGGATACTCACACACACAATTGTATTAGTCTGCAAAGGCTCCATGAAAGTCTATTGTAATATAATAGTCATGTCTATTACTTTTCAGATGTTGGATAGAGTAAGTCTTCCTAAGTTTTACCATTTATATGTATGCTCTACAGGGGATAAAGCTCTTAGAGAAATCTAGCAACAATCATAAAGCATGGAATTACTTAACACTAAGAAAAAAATCTAGAGCATATTAAATGTGTCCAAATGAGGGCTAATAAACATACTCATCTTCCATGTATATTCTCTCTAAATTCTTTCTAAAAGCACTACCAATCAGAAAACATGTTAATTGTGCTCTACTTTATGAAGAAAATCAGCCAAGGAACTATTAGTTTATATATTTTAGAGCTCACCCTTTAAAGATTTATATTTTTCAATGATGTCCAATTAATTTGATTTATATCCAGATATGAAAGCTGTTGTTCCATTTTATTTGCCAACTTAAACATCTCTATTAAAAATTTGATAATTATGTGAATGGATTTTTAATTTGAATTATGTAGTTTGAATTCATAAAATAATCCAAGGAATTATATATTCTTCTTATGTAATAGTCTTATTACTTCTTTTCAAATATGGGATAAGATTATTGAATTTATCATTCTATAACATGACTTTAATAACTAAGTTTTGAAACATAGTTGAGGATCTTGTGACTAAGTACAGATGTATTTGTAATTTATTTTTGTGAATATCCATATATTATTTCCATTTAAAGCCAAAACAGTTATCACAGATAAAATCAGGAGAAATTATTATATTCCAAGTGAATAACAGGTTTACATGCTGAGCTTTTTGTCAAAAAGCTTTGAACATAATCTCCAAAATGAAAATAACAATACAAATTGATATATAAATATTATAAACTAATAGTTATATATCAATAAGTAAAGTTCATCATGTATTATCTAATTCCATGATTATATCATTATTTTACAACACAGAAATTATTTAAAAATTAAATTACATTTTCTAGGATGTAGTATTTGGAACAAATAGAATGTTTCTAGCATGAGAATATATATGGAGGATGACAAAGTATATACATATTAAAAATTAAAAGCACAGTAAGCAATATCCTTAGGCACAAGTACAGAGTATACAGTAGCCAAGAATTTCTGTGGTTTAATTCCTACTCCTCTCCTTTGTGTCCACATCTGGCACCGCTTCTCTCTAAAAGCACTGCCAAGCAAGCTAATGAAATGCTTCTCTGAATCAGTATTATTTGGTTTTCATAGATAAACGAATGGTTATATATCTTGTATTGCAATTAAGTTCTACCAAATTATGCACATATTCTCTGAATAGGCAGTGACTGTTATTATTAATATTTAGGCACATCTGTGGTCTCCAATGATATCATCTGCAATTGAAGAAATGCTAGAGCACATAAAACTGAAGTATTTCTCACCAATTCAGAAATTAACCATCATTCAAAATTGTGTCAATAAGCATATTGAGTTTTGCTTTAAAAACTGATGCTTTCTTATTAAAAAATTCCTTAGTAGAAACACTTAGAAGAAATGTTCAAGTAAATGAAACTTTAATGAAAATATTTATAATAGTCTTTAAGAAAATAAACCAATTTTGTTAAATGAATGCACTGAAGTTTTTAACCAAACACAAACACGCATGGGAATCTTTATACTTTACTAAGAGTGCATCTTGAAATTTAGAGGAAATTTTATATTTCTGTGAAAATTACTCCAATTTTTAAATACTCCATTTGGATTGCAATTAGAGAACCTCTTGCTTGAGAATTTATGGTAATAATATTGAAAAAAACCCTCTGGTTTTGGTAGCTAAGCGATAGATATGTTTAAATTCTGAATAGATACTAAGTAAGAATTTAATTTTGCCTTAAGGTTAATTTTTCTACTATGTTTTTGTTTTCATAGAAGTAAAAAAAAAAAAAAAGTGTTTCTGGCCTGTTGGCTAAGCTGAACTTTACATATACATCTTTATATATTATGACTATCTCTACATATATCTATATTCATTTCTACATCCAAGCCGAAAACCAATCCATACTTAATTTTTTATAACTATGTCTAACGTCACAATGCCATTTAAATATTGCAGAATTTATCTCCTGAGAAATTCTGTGAAACTTAAAAATATATATGCTCAGTTATGGCAAACTTATCAATTTCAGAGAAATTACCTTATTGTATTTGTGTGTGTGTGTGTGTGTGTGTGTGTGTGTGTGTGTTAGTGTATAATTTAGCTATATTTGATTGCATGAGATGTTATAATTTACTTACCGTATATCAGAAATATGTTAGGTTTACTACTTTCTATGTATATTGAAGTATTAGAATATTCAGACACAGAAACCATTCATTTAAAAAATAATAAAACAGAGACTCATGGACATGGACAATAGACTATCGGTTACCTGAGGGGAGGGAGGAGAGGGAAGGGAGGAGGTAGACAGGGTAAAAGGGGTCTAATATGTGGTGACAGAAAGAAATCTAACTATGGAAGATGTACACACAGGGTAAACATACATATGCTTTACTGTTAAAGTATACAGCTGAAACTTATTGGATTTCATTAACCAATTGTCACCATACAAAAATAATAATAATATGGTAAGTTTAAGGGTTATGATGTGCATTTTTTAGGAAAGGAGAAGGGAGTTTCCAAATTTGGAGGAATTAAATTGGAAAATTGCCAGAAAATATAACTTAAATTCAATATTGGTGGAGATTTGGAAATAACTAGATGGCAATGCTTTAGAGAGAGGAAGAATTTGATTTAGCAGAAGAATGAACTGAAACAAGATAATGTTGCTGTTAGTGAAGGCAAAAATCATGCCCGGAAGGCCTTGACTCCTAGGAAGAAATGTGATGTCACTGAAGGTTGACACAACAAAATCTGAGATGTAGTTTGCCAACTTGTTCAGAAATATAAAGATTAGGTGGTTTGAGACTGGTTTGAGGTGGTTCAGGACTGTGAACAGGGAAGTCAGCATCAAGACTGCAATACTCTGACAAGTCATCTTAAACACAAGCAAAAATTGTGCTGAAGATAATGAAGAAGGCAGAAGATAAAATCAGACTGACTATTGACTCATTGTAGAAAGTGAATGAAGAGAAGGTAAAAAGAAGGACTTCTAGTTTCCAGTTTGGTTGATTAGTCAGAAGGTGATGCAATCAGAAGAGATAGAAATTCTCAAGAAAATATATTTAGGAATCTTTTTTTTCAATATTAAATGGAATTACTCAGCAGATTGTTTTTAAGGATAAAGAGATTTTGAAATAGTATGATACAGTACTGAAAGCAGATAAACTAACATAAGAAAGCCTTATTTTCTGAAAGAAGCTCAACATCTTATATGTAAGGAACATTTATCAAACATACAGTCTGTCTCTTTGAGGTGCTAGACACAGTGTTATCTTTATGACTTTGGACATATATCTCAGAGATGGAAGTAAATTAATAATCTCTACTCTCAAAAACTATCCTTCCCTCAATTTTCTCATTTAAATGTTGAGGAAAGTGCTAATAGGATAAAAAAAAAGTGATGTACACAAGTTATGTATAACATATAATGGGTAAAAACTACATATAATATAAAGCAAATACAGCTGTTGTAATAAAAACAGATAGGAAGGTGTAGTTCTTCATTAAAAATCTTGCTTAAGAAGCAGACATTCCATTTTATTCTTTAAGGGACAATTTTCCTTTTTTTCTGGAGGTAGGAAAAAGAATAATTTTATCAGTCACTACATATTGAATTCTTTCCTAGACCTTAAGCAAAGGATAATGGGCAGGCATCCCAGGAAAGTCACACTCTGCTTACACACACAGTCACTAAGCAAAAGCAAAATCTATTTATACTTAATGTGAGTAGTGACACTCTGGTTTGTGGAAGGGAAGAAACAATGTAAGGATATACTTTTAATATCTGAACAAATTTGCCACCTAAAAATATATCTCTCCTCCTTCGCCAGTCTAATATTAATCCCAGCTGAATGGTAAAGATAAAATTGACAGACCCTTCACAATTGTAATATGTTTGTCTGGGTTCCCACTTGATCCTAAACAATAAGGTGAGAGAAAAATACTTGTTCTCTTAGGGCTTACTAATTTTTCAAGATCGTTTACCAGTACTTTCTGCTCCGGTGACTGTTACTGATTGCTGGGTTTTCTAGTACTTTCCAAGTTTTTGGATTAAGCTGCTTGATAAAAAATTATAAAGGTCTCAGTTTAAGTATTTTTGAAGCAAAAATACAATATAAGCATAAGAGATTAAAATTTAACAGTTAATACATTTTATTCAATGAATTATAAATAATAATTTTGTTGCTTTAAAAAGTAAGAGATGTACAATCCCCATGACTTCTAAAATTTAGAAATGAGTTTATCTGCCCATGATCGATTTGCATGTAAACAGTGTGCCTTACACCATTAGAACAGTCCCCTCCATTTATAGTGAAGAATTCATATAACCACAGACACACACACACACACAAACATTTAGTCAACCAAATGTCCTTAATTGGTTTCCATTCTAAGAAGATTATATAAAGCTTTTATAAATGATTTAAAAGGTAAGATTAAAAAAACATATCTAAAGGCATAAAACACCAATAATTTAAGATCTATCTAAAATTAGCAAAGCTAATTTGTAGGAATAGTTAACCACGCTCTGGCTAATATGCCCTCAAAGTTAACAAAAAATTATGGAATAGTTCATTGATGTCTTTGGATTAAAGATAGCTTTACTATTCTTTACTTCTGAAATACTTCCTCAAAGTAGAATCTAAAAGAAAGGAGAAATATTGTCATTTTCACAGAAAGTCTGTAAGCCATGTGTGAACATCATCAAATGAATATTCTTAATAAAGTAGCTGATGATTTCAATTATTCTATTAAAATAGCATTTTTTTTCTGATGAAATAATGCTAGAAGAGTACAGATTTATCAAGTGAAGGCAGTTTTTAAGAAAAGAAGACCAAAGGTGCATATCTTACATTTGAAGGTCAATAGATTCAGTTTTCATCAGATTAAGATAGATGAGTTCAGAGAACCTCATAAAAACTCTTACTTCAATTTCTACTTAGTTTGTCTTTCTGTTAACTGATGATATCAATTACAAGAGGGCAAGGTAAGCAGAACAGTTTGTATGTAATCTGTACCTAAGGAACATAAGTTGTCTGTTAAAAATAAGCGCTGGTATTGTGTTATTGTCTGATAGGAAGTGAGGTGCATGCCAGGGAACTGGTATAGGACACGGCATAGCCAGGGCTGTGGGAAGTGATAGAAATCAGGTGTAGGCAGGAACCCAGGCCAGGATGGTTGCAAGGAATCAGTAAACACAGTCCCTGAGACTCATAGTCGGTACCAGGGATAGTTGAAATCAGAGATCAAGGTCAAGTGTAGCAGAGAAGCTGATCTATGAGACAGATTGCTCTGTTTCAATGGAGATAAATCCCTTAGAAGTAGGCTTGCCCTATATAGGTGACTCCTTAACAAAAATAAATGTTCTGACAATATCTGGGGGGAAAATTGAATGTAGCTTTAGACATACTCAGAAGATTCAATTTTCTAGTTGACAAAGGGTTTCTATATTTCAGAAATGTTTATTTGTATTGTGGTAGGGAGAAGGGGTAGTGCATATGGAGTTAAAAAGCCACAGCTTCTCATCTGGAAGTGCCTGGATGTTCAGGCCCTGGGGATGCAGCTCTGCTCCCAGTTTCCTGGGAATTGCTGTTCCCAGGAAAGTTTGTCTCATGGTTTAGGGTTGTGGCATATCCAGAAAAAGTCTCTAGCAAATAAATCTCATGATGTCTTAATATTGCCTTTGGTTGGATTAATTAGTCATTCTGAAATATGAAATTTATTAAGGGAGATAAGAATGTAGGTATTCACATTGGCTAAATATGGCTTAAATGGGTAGAATAAAATGATGTATATTTTTTCTAGCTAATTCGATTCTCTACCAATTTCTGAAGACTAATGTCCAAGGTGATTTGGAAAGTCAGTTTTTAATACAAAATCTGAACTGCAGTTTGAAATAAAATTTAAAAAAAAACAATAATAGAGCTAAAGAAATATTTGATTGGTCAGAATATAGTAATAAAATATATTAGTAGTAAATTGAATCCTTGCTCATAATAAGTACATAAATTGTGAATAATTCATATGTACAAGTACACCATAGGGTTACTGAATACAAATTAACTTGTAAGTAATAAGACCTTTTAAGGTGCAAGAAGGAAGCAAACCACTACTTGGAATTTCATACTGAGAATGGACCAGGGGCCACAGCTCAGACCCTTCTTTCTATAATGGAAATGATTGAGTGTAGACATATATAATGCCGCCAGTGGTGTAGAAGCATATTCACCATAAACACAGCAGTAATCATTAGAAACATATTTCCACTTTCAGCAATATTGTATTTTATTGATTCATAATATTTCATTGACCTAAGCTGTACAACACCTCTGTTAGTACATATTTCCACAAATTCAGCAAGTCAATAATTTAATCAAATATTTTCTAGCTCATGTTTTCCATTCATTATCTGCCAAGTTATAAACCAGCAGAGGCAGTGATTTACCACCCTATTTCTTATCTTTAAGCTCTTTAAAAGCAAGGCTTGTGTCCTAAGTATTGCTGTATCCTCATTTGCTAACGCTGCCTAGTGCATAAGAGGTACTTTAAAAATATTTTTGGATTTAAATTGAAAAATCATTCAATTTAAAAAAAATGTTGAAAACATACAATATTTCTATATCCAGGGGTACAGTCATGATCAAATAGTCCCCTTACCTTCATAAAATTAATAATTTCATTAATTACGTAATAACAAACACTTTTATGAATAGAGTGTGACAGCATAGGTAAGTTTTCATAGAGCTTATTTTAAGAAAATAAAATAAGTGGTTATAGAGAACATGTACATTATGTTTATAAATTCATAATTTTAAAACTAATAATTTATAATTTATATTTAAATATATTTCTCCTTATTTATGACCATGTAGGGTCAAGTAATTGACCTTTAGTGTTTTCTAATTTGAAGCCTAAGTGTATGTTCTGTTTCCAGTTTAGACAAGCTCTTCCCAAACCCATGAGCATGCTTAGAACGTCCCTGAACATTCTTTCTATCCTTTCCATGACCTAATATCGATTTTTTGTTTATCTGGATATAATACAGTACAATCTGGGTTTTCTGGACCTCGAAGGCAGTTTATCTGTGAATTCTTGATATCTACTATAGTACCTTTCACATGTTAGGCTTCAAAAAATACTGATTGAATAAATATATGATTATAATTTAAAGGCGTGAAATTTGCTTATAAGAACAGGAAGATCAGTCACTAAATAATTTGATGCAATAAAGAATGTTTTCCTTATATTTAAAATGTCTGTAGAGCCACCTCTAAAACAGTAGCCATCAGATCAAAACATTTATTTTGTAAATTTGTAAGTAAAGGGTGACTGGGCTATCAGTTTTGACATCTCACAGAATTAGTGGCAGATATTATTACCAATGAATAGAAAATTCAGATTTCTTAGGCTCCGGAAAAATATATATTATTTAAGTCACATTTAAAGAGCTGTCAAAAAAAAAGTTACAATTTTAATCTCATAAATCAGTCTGTATTTCAGTCTATTCACGAGAAAATTTAAGCACTGAAAAAAATTCAGTAGTAATTTTATGCTAATCAGTGGCATGTATTTAATTTATTATAATAAGTGTGAACAATCTATAGCTTAAAAAAATAAAGACTTTTTGCTGCTTTCCAAAAGACTATATTTTTTTGAAACTACCCTCTTCCTTAAATGTTAAGGGTGTTATTCTGAATCTCTATATGATAGATTACATGGTGACACATTTCAATGAGATGAGTCAGGAAGAGGAAATTTTTCTGAAATTTTACCCAGAGATTTGCATATCTTGAAGACTTTAAATATGTGCTAGAGGAATTAAGAGTGCATTACAAAGTTATTTTTGCAGCATTCTTAAAGCATTCTTAAATTCTCTTCTATTTCAAATTATTGCTTAGATTTTTATAGTTGTTCTTGAGAAGAGATTATGACAGAGGAAAACAGTAGAAAACATTCTGATTTTTTTAAGAGTGTAGGTTGCTACTTTGTTATAAAATTCTAAATAAATTTTAATTATGTAGATTTACAAATTACATAGGTTCTAAATAAGTCATATAAAAATTATGTGCACCTGACTAAATTTCATATTTTCTGATTAAGTTTGGTTGTTTGACTTCATATAGAATAAATAAAATGTTAAATACATATTTGTGTATTCATGTGTAAATAATATATTGTATATTATATCATATTTGTGTATTCATGTGTAAATAATATATTGTATATTATATCATATTTATATGTATTAAGCATGCTATATATACAATGCATATACACACACAATTAGGATAAGAATCAAAACACCTCATGTTCTAAGTAACAATAGGGTTTAAAAGTTAATATACAAATAGGTTAATATTTCATTTAGCTACTAAGTTATAAAAATTACTTAACTACTTTAATAGCCCAGAGTTATAATATTCGTATTTATAATATTTAATAACCTATTTTCATACTATTCCTCATACTCCTATTGTAATAGCTCCCAATCAAGCCCAGGAAATATGTGTTGGCAAAGATAAACTAAAAGTTGAAAATAATCCCATTGAGAGGTAGTCCAATACAATATTTTGTCAAAGAAATATTGACTACACCACTTCCCATGATGCAACTTAGTCTTGATGACACCTTATACCACTCAAATAAATAACAAGAATTGAACCCATTAGTTGATTTTAGGGAATATTGCAAAATTTGTGGTTTTCTATATATTATTATCCTAGGGCAATATATGTAGTATGATTCTCAAATCAGTATCAACAATTTATATATTAAATGCAAAACTGGTAATCTGCAGTGAAATACTTTTATTAGATGGTAAATGGAAGGGGTGCTTATATATGTATTTATGAAATTAAAAAAACTGATTTTAGTAGAAATTAAATAAATAATGTCAATTTATTTTGAATTAGGCTAATTTTATTTAAGAATATTTTGGGGGCAAAAGTAAATTAGTATATTATCAAAGAAAAATTGCTCTGGACAAAGTTAAATAATCAGGGGCAACTTTATTTATGGCTACTACAGTATACAGAGACCAGAACTAAGGTTGAGCTGACCCCATTGGAAAAAAAAAGGGGCAGGCAAGTTTTTAAATGCTGGAGCAAGCTTCTGCAAAGTACTGGAGTAAATTCCTGAATGGGGACGTTGGTTAATGGAGTGTGTCTGGCACACTGAGTTATTATTCAGTTTGCAAATGTTTTGCTCTGTGATTAGGCACCTGTGTTTGCTAGTCGGCCCCCATTAAAGTTGGGCTCCTCTCCTCCTACAGAGACTGAATGATAGGGGCACTCTCTTCCTCAATGGTCACATTTCAAAGGGTTGGCGCCCAGGTCCTAAGAAAGGCATTCCTGGTTTGTGAAACTGGCAAGAGACTTTTAAAAAGATTTGCATCTTAAAGGAGCAGAGAGAATTTACAATTACAGATTTTCTAGAATAAATGCTCCAAGAGATTGAATGTCAGAGGCATAGAGTCAGAAAAATTTCAGTCTAAAAATTTAGTCAAGCGAAGGGGCACTTTAAAACCATCTTGGTCAATAATTTAGGAAATTCAAGAATGAAATTTGAATTTTAAAAGCCTTTTATTTTATATCATAGATTCAGTTAGATCCACAAATTTAACGTGCAAATAGCTGTTATCCAGGTGTAGAGTCTTACTTTAATGCAAAATTTTATTTGGCTTAACCATAAAGTACAGCATAATGAACATATTTTCTAATTCAATGAGTACATTTATTGAGTAGCTAGCATGAGATTAACTATGCTATTTCTAGCTTACCTCAAATGGGTGCCCAGTAGAGTTAAAACATGAGGAGCATATGTATGACTTGGATTGTGTTGAAAAGAAAGATCTTAGAAAATAGAAAAAATATGAATTCTCAATTCCAATGTGTTATCTCATGACTGTACATGAGATATAGATATAGCATATATAATCAGCATTGAGTGTCCTATCAACGTTTAGGGTTTTGAGAATTTGATAGTTTCTGTCACTCTTTCTCTCTTTCCATATAATCATTGTGATGTATATATAGTAGAAGGTAACTAAGCCTGGCATACTAGTTTGTGACAAAAATTGGTTAATATACATTCCTAATTCTGGGTAATATATACCAGATCTTGTGAAATTAGGCATGATCTTGTCATTTGACAAATGAGGAAATTAAAGTTTTGAGTTTTACATCCATGGTCATGTAGCTTATAACAGAGTTAAGATAAAAAACAAAACCTGTTTAAACTCCAATTCTCTGCTTTTCTCACTACATAAGACTGTCTACAGTGAGTGGTTCCTTTATAAAGGTAAAGATTCATTCATCTCCTTGCTTTAAAATTGAAATCAACTCTGTGAAGTAAAATGTTGACATTGTTAACAAGAAAATGTTGAGTTTTAGATTTTTCTTTCTAACTCTTCGTCAGGTGGCTTGAGAAAGAATGACACAGAGAACTGCTCAGAAAACAAGTTGTGACCCACAGTTAATACGCTCAGATTCTTAACTTATACATCTTTCATATCAGAGGCATCACAACATAATTGGTGAAATTACTTTCTGTTTGTTTCCATATTGTTTCCCAAAAAGCCCTGTAACTGTACCAAACACACAGAGAGATTTGAACCAGGTTGTCTAAATTAAACCTCTACCACCCCTAAAAACCACCAATCTGTTGACTAAATATGTAATTTTGCTTTTTCCAGAATGTCATATAAATGTAATCTTATAGAATATGACATTCTTGGTTTGACTTCTTTCACTTATCATATTGAATATCAGATTCTTTCATACAGCTATATGTATCAGTAGGTCATTAGTTATTTTATTGCTGAGTAATATTCCACTGTATGAATACACCACAATTAGCTTATTCATTCACCAGTTTTGTGGCTCCACACCATAGTACCTAATTTCATGCCTTTGCCCCACACCCAATGGTAAAATAATGCTTGAACTATGTGCCTAGTTTATAATAAAGGCAAGGGATGTTTCTTGGTTATCCCACTTCAACTTCAGTCTTGGAGATGCCCTTTTGTGTCAGGTGCTCTAAAGTGGATCTTTTTTTGAATCTTATCCCTCCACCCTGTGGCAACCAAACTCTGCTTTGTGTCTATATTTGATATCAGGCAGTCATTTTCTGCCTTTTCCCTAGCTGCAGAGATCTAGGTTTGCTACAGGTATAGGATATTGATCCCAAAGTGATTACCTACCTGCCCATCTTCAAAGATAGAGCGTTTTTTTTCCCTTCTATTCTTCTATTAGTGGTATTATCTTTTTTCTGTGACCCAATTGCAGCAGATCTTAAATCCTTTCCTTCAGCAGCTTAAATTTCTACTTTTAAGGGAAAGACTTCTAAGGAACTGTTTTATTTCTGACCTTTATGCGCAATAGTCACTTTTTCTCTGTCTATGCCACCAGAGAGGGCTCTCTGTGGTCTCCTATGTTATAATCAATCATTCTCATGAACTCAAGGTAGAGGCCTATTGGAAAGGTACTTGAAAATGTGTGCAAACTTTATGTTTATGTCTAGAATCACAGTTTTTCAGACTTAGCCCATAATGGCTTTTGCAGTCTGTTCAAATTTTAGCTAATTTCTCCTTGACTTGGATGGCAGTCAGACCCTCTTCATCCCATCTTGAGCTCAAGTGAGATTGTGTGTTTCATCTCTCCTTGGAGGAGCTGTCCTCTTTGAAATTCAGATTCCTTGATTGTCTTTCAATTTTAATTTTCTGACGGACTCAAGATAAGTTATGATTCTGTAGTTTATACCAAATTTCTTATTAGGTTGTGAGGTTCTTTTGAGTTTGCTGTATTCAAAAATAAAATAACACCTTTGTTAAAGTTCTCAAACACCTGTAATCCAAGAAACTGTAATTTTGGGTAGTTGGGAGTTATATTGATTTAGGTGGATATCCTTGTGAGAATCGATATCTAATCTTCATTTTACTTTTTACTGTTAATATTTGAAGCATATAAGTTTAGAGAGGTACAAGCTATTACAATAACCATGAACATATAGTCAATCTTGTTGATCTATATCACTTACTAACACTAGATATGGCCCACTGTGGGTTCCATGAAGGTGTGGTTAATATCTATCTCCCACCTAGGGTTTCTGTATTCTTTTACTTCTCAATGTGATTTGTCAGAGAATCATGCTGGGTTTACCTTTATAGTGCATCTGGAATCCCACCATTTGCTCATCTCAAACAAGATAATCACTTTTGTCTGAGCTACCATGATCTTTCACAGGATACTGCAGTAGCTTTTGAAAAGGTCCAATTCCTTCTCTTGCTTCCCTACAATCTATTGTCAACAAAGCAATCAACTTACTTGTATGTAAAACAGTCCAAATTACTCCTATGTTCAAAACTGCAATGGTTCCATATTTCACATAGAGTAAAAACCAAGGCCCATACTGTGGCTTAAAAAGGTCTTATATGATTTAGTGTCCAGAAACCTGTCAGATTCATTTTACTGCCCTATTACTCACCCAACACCACCACACCAGTCTCCTTGCTCTTTCTCAGACATACCAGTCTGAAAAATGTTCATATTTTAGCATCATTGTTCTACCTGTCTCAACTTCCAAACACTTTCCTCTAAATATATACTTGGCTAATTTTCTTGCCACTTTTAAGTCAGAGTTCATATTTCAACTTTCCCATGACGGTTGCCCTGACTGCTCTATTTAAGACTTTATTTTGGCTTCCTTGCATGCCATTTCTCTCTTACCCTGCTTTGTTTTCTATTATGTGTCTCTGTCTCTCTTTGTGTCTCTGTATCTCTCTTTCTCTTTCTCTTTCTCCTTTCCTCCCTCCCTTTTCCTAAAACATTTGAAAGTAAGTTATGACCTTATTTGCAAACTGGGAAACGTAAATAGTTAAGATGGCATTATACTGGATTAGTGTACGCCCTAAGTCAAGCAAATGTTGTTGTTCTTATAAAATGATTAGAAGACACACAGTGATATATACACAGGGGAAAAGGTCATCTGACATGTAGCCAGTGAATAGAAGTATGCAACTAAAAGTTAAAAAATGCCCAGGTTTTCCAGGAGCCTCTAGAAGCTGAAAGAACCAGGAAAGAATTTTTTCTTAGAGTGGTTGAGGGGGAACTGGCACTGCTCGAGTTTAGTGTTGGGTTTCTAGTCTCCAGAGAACTGTAAAAGAATAAATTTCTGTTGTTCAAAATGATCTAGTTTCTGATACTCTGTAAGGGTAACATTAAGAAATGAATACATGTATTTTGAAGTAGATATTTTCAATGTAAAGGAAGTTAAGTAAAATTTTTTTGTAATACAAAATAATTCACTTTAAAAGTTTTTGCTTTTTTTTGTATTTTTTTATAGTACAAACAAAAATCAGAACATTCTATCTTGGCCAGAAGGACAAAATTTACATAGGTTAATTGTAAGCATTTTTAAATTTAGAAATAAATACTTCTCTAAAAGTGTATTTATAGGTAGATTATTTTGCAAATGAAAATATAAAGACACTGCATAATTTTCTGAGGAATGTAAATAATGATATTCTTATATATTAGTCATGAATAATAATTAGAGGTAACATAATCCAATCATTTTATTTCATGGTTGGGAAAAACATTTACAACAGATATAATAGTCTTCTTCAGTAATATTAGTAAACAGTGGACTTGATATTTAGTATGTGTTCCTTTCACACCAATCTTAGATGTTGAAATAAAAACTCCTGCACTCTCTTCCCCTTGAAACATATTTGAGTTAAACTATGGGGAATCAAGGGTCTCTGAGTGAGGAACAGGCCCAGGAAGGTATCAGCTGTCTTATTGTGAAGACACAAATGAAAAAGGAGCTGAGTAAGGCAGCAACTGGCACTAAGTCAGGACCAAACAGGCAGGTGACATTGGAAATCAGCAGTTGGCGTGGAGTTACGGTCAGTCGACAAGGGAACAAGTAAAGCAGCAGTCTGAGCTGCATCAGAGCCAAAGAGCCACTGGAATCATCAGGAGATGCGCTGTTGCTGGCTTTCAAAATGGATGAAAGGAGCCACTAGCTAATGAATGTGAAACATCTCTAGATGGTGTAAAAGGGAAAAAAAAATATATCAACAACAACCACAAACACAATTCTACCCTAGAGTCTCCAGAAAGAAACACAGTCCTGTTGATGCTTTGATTTTAGCCAGATGAGACCCATGCTGGACTTCTAACTTCTTCAACAGAAAAATAGTAACTTTGCATTGTTTAAAGCCACTAAATTTGGGGTAATTTGTTACAGAATCAATAGAAAGCTAATAGAAAACTCAGGTTTCTTACTATCAGAAAAGTTATCAATACAAAAAGGGAAGAATCTAGAATAAACATTGTGTATTAGATTAGAATTAGAAGTAATGGGTTGAACTCTCATGTATTTCAAGGTATAAGTATAAATATTAATATAGCTATAGATAGATCCACATATATATGAATATATATGTTGTGCATTTGTATATGTATACATATACACAAATATATACACACACACACTTAGATGTGTGTGTATGTGTGTGTGTGTGTGCGTGTGTGTGTGTAGATATTTAGCTTTCTTACAGCAGTTCATTGGTAGGGGATGAGAGTAGCAGTATCGCATTAGCAGTGAGCATACTTGGTGCTAAGGTCTTGGCTTCTAAATATCATTTTGACTTAAACAATCCAGAATATCTAAGAAAAATGGCTGATCCCAGAACTAGGGAAGGAGAGTGCCAAATGAGACTGGAAAAATCTTATTACAGAAAGTAAGAAAATGTCAAAAGAAGAATAGGTCCTTGTCAAAAAAACATAAAAACTAGATTAAAAGACTTCCACTACCAAACCCAGGACAATTTGGGTATCAAAATAAATAGAGTAACAAATATAATATAATAAATAATATGTTTGTTTATAATAATATAAAGAAAGGAATAAATGAGAAGAAGCCAAGCTCTTACTTATAGTAGCAAATGATACATATGGAACAAATGATGAAATTAAAAATAATCAATTGCAATAACACATTATTGTCTAGACAAAATTTTTATCAATAGATGCTTAAAATTTAATAGCTAAATGAGAAAAATTTGTATTTTTATAGCCTCAAAGTACCTCCCTAAAAGTTTCTAAGTAATTATAACAGAGAATATGGAAACTTTACAAACTCTACCATCTGATCATAGTAAACACTACTAATGATGACACAAATTGAAACCATGAGTCATATACTATAGAATGCGCTGAAAACACAGGATTGCATTTGTAATATTTATGCTACAAATATATAACTTGAACCTAATCATGAGCTGTGTTAGACAAACTTAAATTGAGGGACATTTTAAAAAATAATAGGCCTATAATTTTAAGGAAAAATTTACTATTCTGAAAGACAGAAATAGTTTTAGGTTGATTGATTCATAAGATATGGCAACCAGATGATACTCCTGACTCTGGATGGATCCATTTGCTATATCAGTTTTCACTGATATCAATTTAATTATTTTAAGAGGGTCTAGTTGTAGAGCAGAATGTCCTTGTTTTCTAAAAACATTGGATTATTTAGCTGTAATGGGACATCATATGTGCATATACCCAAATACATGAGAGCAAAAGAATAATATGGTATTGATGATACATTAACAATTTGGGAATTTAGATGAAGGATATATGACTGAAAGGTATTTGAGTTATTTTTATTATATTTGTAACATTTTGGTCATTGTGAATTTTTTTCCAAGATAAAAAGTAAAGGAAAATGACTATGTAACAGGCACCGTGAATAAGTTTACTCAGCTTTACCCGTTATTAGAATGACTTCTAATAACAAGGATGCCATTTTTATGGGTGTTTTTGTTTTTCTCAAATATATACCACGTTAGTAAGCATGATTTTATTCTCCTATGCTCATAAATAGTTTTATATGCTATGTTTTATATATCCATAATAAACAACTCATGATATTCCATGTACCTAATTACATCTTTGGAAATTATTCATGTTTAAAATTTTTTAAATTTATATTTCATCTATATCTGTTTCTCTTAAACTACCACCTATTTTCTCTAGAATAACTACTACTGTGATGTTATATAGATCAAATAAAATCCAAGCTGACAACAGCACTTGTCATTAAAAAAAAAATGATTCATATTGATAATAAGTGCGGTCTTGCAAAAAGGTACTAACATAAAAGAACAATAATACAATTAATATCACTAAATAATGATGACATAAAGATTAGGACACATATTACATCTTTAATTTCAGTATTTATCTTTCCAGTAACAGATATGATTGACAACCATTTGAATTAAGTAGGCTGACGATTATAAAAGGTTTAAAAAAATTGTCCTCTTTCATTGATGCAGGAGGTCCTATTCATGCTCATGAAACTAAACAAGAAATTATTTTTTGCAAAATATCTTCATGTCTGTTCTTGAGCACTAAAAATTGACATTAAAAATATAGATAAATAAAATAGATGATTGATAGATGATAAATTGATAGACAGGAGAAACATAAAATTCTTAACTATTCAATATTTGATATATTTAAATTTTGAGATTATCATATAGCAGATAACATAAATATGTTAACCTAGAAGAAATACAGTGTTTTTACTACCTTCTTTACAGATTTCCTCTTTAATAGCTTTTAATTGTGGAGAAATATTGATCTGGTGTATGATTTATGGGTGGCACTACAAGTTTATTTTTAAAACAAAAAAAATCTTTTGAACTGGCCCACAATTTAATCATATCTTAATTAAGTTTATACATATATTTTCCTCTTAATATTTTAATTTTATACTTTAAACTGATTTTTAAAAACCCTTTATTGATGCTTTTGTCAAAAAAATGCACAAATACTAAGTGTATTGTTGATCAGATTGTTCCAAAGTGAAGACACACACATGTAATGACACCAAAATAAGAAAAAATATAGGACATTACCAGTACCCCAGAAACTGCCTTTGTGCCCTCTCAAGCATTATCCTTCTCCCTTCTCACAGTAATGATAACAAGTATGCTGACTTGCCACATCATAATTTTGTATGCTCTTGAACTTTACAAACTGGAATCTTGCAGATGCACTGCTTTGTATCTGGCTTCTTTCACTCAAGATCATTTTATGAGATTAAATTTATATAATTTTTAGTTACATATGGACAAACTTTGAAATACAATTAAAAATAGAAATAACTTAAAAATCATTCTGATGTTCAAATAGCATCAATTGAAATAAGCCCAAATCATTAAATTTATATTTGAATGGAAAGTAACTTTAGTATTGAGAAAAATCAAAGGATTTAGGATATTTATAGTTATAATATTTGAGCACATATTTTTGTCCTCTTGACAGTGCTAGGATATTATGCTTACCTTGCCAGCAAACTTGGTATACACTAATTTAATTCAACAATTTCTGTAAAGGATATTTTAAAAAAAAAGGTTTTACAAAGAGAATATATGATATTTTTGTGTTACTTGGAATAAATTAAAGTATTTTTTTTAAATTGGACTCTGATGAATAGTTCTCAGAGAAATATAGTATAGCTGGTTGGCTGGTTTCTAAACCATTAGTCTTTCATTTGTTTTTTATCCACTGGAAGTGGATTTTACAGCAAACTAGTACCTTGGAGAAAACAGGATGTAAACACCTAGAGAACATTAGGAACACATTATCCTATCACAGGTATGGAAAACTGTCAGTGAATTGAATCACAATTGTTCACTTTTTATCTTCTAGAATTGTTTCCACAAATAATGTATAATAATCTAATATTTACAATATGATCCTGGAAAATGATGCATTTTATAATTTAATGTGTTTTAAAACCATAGTTTTTTATATATTTTATGTTCACACACATACACTAATTTTAAGAAAATGGATAATACACAAGAGGTCATTTAAGTTAGCAGTGGAATTTATATCCTTAGGAGAAAAAAAGTAAAAGAGCAAATGGCCTAAAAATATTAAAAGAAATACAAGAAGTTTCTTTGTGACATTTTTTATTGTTTCATTTTATTGCCATAGTTTAGAGTTACTACAGATATACCTAAAAATATTTGAAAATTAGGACAATTATTGACTCAGAATTTATATACACACACATATATACACACATATATAAATGTATTTTCTGAAAACAAGAAAATGTAGAAAGAATGATGTTGTTTCTTTCCTATATCTTAGTATAGACTCTGTATACACACACATCCACTACCTACCTATTGGTTCAGAAAAAAACATCTATACAATATTTCTGATATGTTTTTGTGTAAATACTATTTATTATAAAATGAGATTGGTAATGAAGTGTTGCAGCATTAAGGAGTTTGCCAAAGTGTTGTATCATCTTCAACTGACTCCATTTAGATCTTCCTCATCTCTAAGTATAAGAGTTCCAAAAGTTTGCTATCTAGAAATTCTCAAGACTTGTCCATTCTTATATTCTGCTCTCTATATCAAAAAGAAAACATATATTATTTTCTAAGAAAATCATTGTAATCCTGATTTCTTCTTTTCCACCTCTGAAATAATCCTTCCATTGCATGGTCTTCATTTATGTTTCATATCTTCCAATGGCTGATTTTCTTTTTTAAACAGCTATTTGTTGCATGTTGTTGATGAGGCTACAGTGTTGAACCAATTGGCATCTCTACAATTTTAAGTTCTACAGCTTTGACACTGGGTTCCTGATTTCATATGTCAATCTTCTTACTTGCATATTTTTAATCACTTCTTCTGTTACCCACAGTGATTAATCTACATCTTTAATAATTTTATTTAATTCTAGGTAGATGGCATTGTTACATAATTTAGAGAAAAATCGTGAGACATTTGTCTTAATTTTTCTCACATGAATATACAACTCTCTTATTAACAGTTTACCTAAAACCTATTCTCATTACTTTTCCTAAGTAAAATGGTCCTGCTTCTGTCCGTGTTTGTCAGTCTCTGAGCATACTTCTTTCCATTTGCTTTTAAATACACACGCAACACAACACCCTCCAATACGTGTATACCACACTCAGCCCACCATCCTTTACATTCTTTCTCTCCTTCATTTTCAAGAAAATTTCTTTGAGACAGTTACTTTCTTGATCTCTGTATCCTCATTACCAATTAAATTTATAATCACATTAGCTATTTTATAGTTTATTATCACTCCCAACAATTCGCTGACCCCCATTAAAAGGTTTATATATCTTTATTCTTCTGTAAGTTACTGCTGTGCTCATGTGTGAGAAATAAAATTCCTCCAAATTCTTGCCTGATATTAGAGTTAGAAATATGACTTGATTTGATCAATGGAAATGAGTTAAGTGATCAATTATTTGTCTTAGCAAAAGATTTAAACACCAGAGCACCTGTATCCAGTGATGCACTTTTGCTTTTCTCTCTGCTGCAAGGATTGCAGGTCAGGATAGAGGCTAATCTTTCATCAGGAAGACACATGAAGCAGAGCCACATGTGACTCTAGCCAATTTGTAACAAAAGCGAAAAATGAAACTTTGCTTTGTAAGCAACTGGGTTTGTTTTGTTGTTGTTCCTTTATCATAGCATAATCTATAAAAATTAAATAATACACAATATGTACTGGAAGGCACAACTTTAAATGACAGAAAAATGGAAAATATTATGCAATGGGGAAACATTTTAAAACACCATCAAAAGCAATGATGTGGAAGAAAGTTATATACATCAAATGAACTTGTGGATTTAATGTACTTTGGTGATATAGGTTGTGTTTAACAAGGTACTACAAAAACAAAACAAAACAAAACAGAAAACAGTTGTCTAGTTGGAAAAAAACAAATGAAAAGAAGACATAAGAAATTCTAAAACTTTTATGATTAAAAGATGCAGTTGTTATTCATAGCCAATTCATTAAAGACAAAATCTACTATTGGAGGTCACTACATAATCAGCCTCATGGAACAAACTAAGTCTAAAGTCTAATCATGAAGTCTTTTGTTAAATCTCTGATGTCAATAAGTCTTGTAACCAGAATAAGACATTTAGAGAAATGAGACTAAAGATATTGCTCCCCAAAGAAGCCTCATAAGCTTGCTACAAGCTAAAAAACATACAGGTTTACTAGAAACTGAGTCAAGGAATAATACTCTGTGTATAGCCTTCAGAGGAAGCATCTTCCTCCATCACCTTAACTGTGGACTTCTAATCTCCAAAACTGTTAAAGAGAAATTTTTTGTTGTTTTAAAACACACAGTTTTTTTTTTATTATTATTCATTGTCATAGCAGCCCCAAGAAACTAATACACTAGCAAAATCTGACTAATAACTGGCCATTTACAGTGTCTAGCTCAGACTACTCTTGCCAAATTTCAGTATTAAATATCCAAAATCCTGTATTTTAAATACCTGGCACTTCAAACCACATATATATCTTAAGCAAAACACATGCTATTTCTTAAAAAAAGAAAAGAAAAAAAAAAACTCAATCACCTGTATTTTTTTTTCTTTGTTGATGGCACATCCAGCGATCATGCAAACAAAAAGTCTGAGATTGATTAATTCTCAACTCCCCCTCCCCACTTTTTCCCTCACATATAATACACTTTTTATATTACCTCTTAAAATTGTCTTAAATCCATCACTGCAAATTCTACTGTGGTTCCTGTGCTTATCCTCTCACACATGGGCAGTTAACTTGATGTATTAGATCATTCCACTCTTTCTCTTAGCCATCATTACCACGCTCTAATCCTCGGAGAGTTTATACTCATTTTCTCTTAAAGTCTCCTCTTCTGTTGCTTGTCACATTAAGTTCAGTAATCCCCAGATTTTTTTTTTCTTCAACCTTATTATTTTATTACCACACCCATGATTACTTGGTGATTTTACTTCTATAGTCACTATCATATTTTGCACTTTTACTACCTCTGTTTGATACTCTGGAACCAAATAGATAATAAAGGATCCTTTACTATTCAAACTTGCTCTGCAAAGTCTTTATTTAATAACCCTCAGGAGAAAGCCAGGGATTGTAATTCAGATAGAAAAACCTGAAAATGTCCAGGTGCAAATTATTTCCTGACCGCAAAAACCACATGCCACCTGCTATGTGATCTCCCTACTTGCATGGGTTGTGGGAAACTTTATTCTATTTGTCCCCAGATGGACTCTCCATACCCCAGTTTATTATCTGCTATGTTCATCTCTCCTCATTCGAAATAGTTTTTTGAATGAATGGACTTTTATTCATCCTGTTTAAGTTCGAAACTTTATAATTTTTTTTGACTCTTCCCTCTGAACTTCCTCAATATTAAGTTCTTAACGAAGCCCTTTATATTTTTTCCTGTTTAATAATTCTGAATGTGTCTCTCCTCACCATTACTATACTCTCAGTTCAGTTTGCTTCCTGAATATCATTTCATCTGTATCCCCAAATTCTCTAACTTAGAAAGAACCTCAACAACCTGGCTCCAATCTGACTTTCTAATATCATCTTCATTCATTTTATACCGTATCCACACAAAAAGTTTTTTTTTTTTCCTCTTAATATTGGCATGTGTGCTCTCTCTGGCTCTCATTAAAAAATAAATAAATAAATAAATAGATAAATAGATAAATAGAACAATAAAAAAACTTTATTGACAGTAGATTATCAATTACTCTTCTCAATGCATTAAATTCTTTCTTGGTTGAATCACTTGATTGGAACATTTATGATATTTTTGTTATATTAATTTCTGCTTTTTGTTATTTCCTGCTACATTCTTTGGGTTAATTAGCTGTCTTCTTTTATTACTGTATTAAAATGGATACATAGTTGATTAAATGCCATCATCTGTACTCCTCTAATACAAGCAGTTACAGATGTAATTTTACCCCTAAAGATGGCTTAAGTTGCGAGACAAATGTTTTGATCTCCATTAATTTCATTTTCATGCAATTCAAATATTTCCCTTTGTATTACAATTTTCTTATTTGTTTATCAAGTAATTTTTAAAAATTATTCTTTATTGATAATTTCTTGTTAAATAATAGTATGTTCACAAAACATACTGTTTTCAATACTTTTTTTGAAACTTACATTATGGCATATATTATATTCAATTTTTGTAATTGTTTAATGTGTGCTTAAAGAAACTTATCTTCTACAATGTTAAGCATTTCATATATTTTAATTAGGTCAGATAGTTGTGTTGCCCAGTCTTCTACATTTTTTTCTAAATTTTTTCTCTGCACGATGCATCCGTTACTGAAAAAAGTGTTAAGAATCTCCTACAATGATAGTGTGTTTGTCATTTTGTACTGGGAGGTCTTATATTGTGTTATACATATTTAAGGTTATGTTATTAGATACACACCGATTATAAACTGTTATATATCTAATGAATTGCAACCTCTCTTATTACAAATCAGTCATATTTTCCTAAGCATAGTTTTTATCTGAGTCTAATTTTTTATCTGAGATTAGAACTATCAACAGCTTCCTTTTGGTTATATTTTAGAAAAAAATATATCTTATTAATATATTTTATGTATGTACTTATCAAAAAATAGTTTTTTCTTTGTTTTATAATTGAAACATAACTTACATTTAAGAAATTTCTGATATAATTGGATATTAACCTACTATCTTAATTTTTCTTCTTTATGGTCTTTGTTCTGTAGCTTTTCTTCTCCATCTGTGACAGGCAAAATTCTGATGGTCTACAAGACCATCCCTTCCAGTTGAGGGTAAGGCAGACCAGTGAGTATAATAGGATATCACTTCCATGATGAGATTACTAGTAAGTTGATTTTGAATTAATCAAATTTCAATAGAAAGATGATCTTGGGTGGACTTGACCCAATTAGACAAGATATAAAAGAAGATGGAGTACCACAGAGATGGTCTTTTACTGACCTTAATGGAGAGAATATCTATGTGATAGATCCATGGGGCGAATATCTGAGAATGGTCTCTGGAAGTGAGTGATCTCCAAGAGCTAGTAAAAAAATTGAAACCTAGTCACATGGCCACAATGAAATTAATTTGCAACAACCTGAGTTAGGGTAGGAAAGGATCTTTCCTTAGATGAGTCTCTAGATGAATATTCATCTGGCCAACTCCCTTATTTCAGCCTTGAGAAACCCTAAGCAGAGAACCCAGCTAAGGCATGTCAAACTTTTGAACTGTGGAAACCGTGAGATAATAAAATCTTCTTGTTTTAAACTGCTCAGTTTAGGATAATGTGTTATGTAGCAATAGAAAACTAGTGTTCCTCTATTGCTTCCTTTTGAATTGACTATTTGTAAATTTTAATTACTCATTTTTCTACATTATAGACTTTTTAGTTATAATTTAACATACTTTTTATAACCTAGCATTAAGATCATACCATGCATTCCTGGTAATATTAATTTGAACTTTTGATATCCTTATTTCAATTCAGGACCTTAGAATACATAATATGAATCATCTCTCTTCAAATATTTTTTCATAAATTTCAATTCTGTGTTTACTTTAACCAAATAAGATGTTAGTAGTCTATGCAATTACCATTTATTTAGTGTTTCCTTCACGTTTTCCATTTTATCTTCATTTTCATTTTTTTTCATTCTGTCTTGCATATTTAAAAGCTTCCATCTGGGGTCAGCATCTTCTGACTAAAGAATATTTTTTAGTATTTTCTTTAGTTCAGTCCCGCATGTGACAAAATGTGATGAAAAAGTTTTGTTTTTTTTTCAGAAATGTCTTTATTCCGAATTCGTGAAGGGTATATTGGGTAGATATAAAATTGTAGTAAGGTCAAAATTTCCAGGACTCCATTTTTAGCTCTTGCCTCGTGAGTCTGCCAAAAGCTCTCCTCTGGTTCACAACCTTCCAGCTGCCTCTACACAGGCAGCCAAATCCATAAGTGGAAGATGGCTCCAATAACTTCATTTGTCTGAATTTCATTCTTTCTTGGAACATTTATTGGACCACTGTCTCTTAGCATCATCATCAATGAAATTGTTTTAAACATTTTGTTTGGATTTTCTGAATGTTCTTGGGATAGTATGAGAGATTAGCTCACATAAACTAAACTATACCATTACGTAAAGGAAAAGACTGATGTTTAACCAGGCAGGTGCAGTCACATAGCATACAAAACCTGATATTTAGCTTGATTACAGCAAAAGAAAGAGAATCATATAAAAAGTCTTCTTTATGTTGGATCTACATTTGTCATGTCACTCATTGTACTTGCTTATAATACTTCTATCATAAATGTTAATTTAGTAGTAATTGAATATTCTAAATATTTATTTTGTTTATCTATAGATTGTTTACCTAATCCTTGCTCCAAGAAGTTTCTCTACCACTTTATTTTCTCTCATATATATTGCATAATTGATTGTAATATTATAAAATTCCTACATCTCTATAATTCATATAGTTAATCTACTTTGAAAATTAAAAACATTGGATAAATATTCATAATTTGGTTATTTTCACATACCTGTGAGACACATTTTTTACAAAGATATTAATAGAGTCTTGTTTTGAGAATGCTTTTGTTCACCTTGTTCAGAACACATCAATATATTATTAAATTTGTTTTTCTTTACTGGTTCACCTAGTTGTGCTTAATACGTCTTTTTGCCTCCATTTTCAGCTTTTATTTTACTCTTTTAAAACATTTTTTATTTAAATTAGTTTCAAGTGTACAGTAGGCATCTATATAGTTCATAAAACAATACCTCCAATTGCTCCCTCCTTCCCCTAGTCCTCCACCTAGCCATCATATTAATGCTAACTGCATTCCCTCTGCCGTGCTCCCCATCCCTGTGACCAACTATCAACTACTAATTTGTACTTGTTTAACCCTTTACCCTATTCTCACAGCCCCCAATCTTCCTCCCCTCTGTCCATCACCAAAATGTGAGTCTATTTTTGATTTGTGAGTTTATTTTTGATTAGTTTGTTCTTTTTTTCTTAGATTCTTCATATAAGTGAAATCATATGTTATTTATCATTCTCTGTCTGACTTATTTCACTCAGCAAATAACCTCTAGGTCTATCCATGTCATAGTAAAAGCTTCATCTGCTTTTTGAAGTCATGTAGCATAGGCTGTCTCAATCCACTATTTAATTTGTTTAGAAATTAGACTAGTGGCCATAAAATGTATGTAATGTTTTCTATATGCTGTGATAGCCACTGATTCTTTTTTTGCTACATACTCAACCACAAACAGACATCCTCTCTCACCCATCTAATCAGATGCCAACATGCACTTGTTTAGCTCTTTTGTGTCTTAGTCCAGATCATAGGAGGCATGAGTTATAGTTTCTTAGCAGAGATCTTGCTTCTTTTTACATTTCAGTTAGTCCTCAATCCTGTCAACAATAGAGGCACTCAGTGAGCTCTCAGATGGCCCAGTCTTCCTAAATGAGGCTCCTATCATGTAGGAAGAAGCCATCTTGAACATTCCAGCTCTATCAAACAACACAGCCATCTGTGCCCAGTCTCTACTGTAGAATAATTCACAACAAAAATCAGTTGTTCTATTTAAGTCTTTAAATGTTGAGGTTATCTCATGTAGCAATAGATAACTGAATCAATAGAAAGAATTATTGTTTTATAAGCTAATAGTTGCTCATGTTCCTCTACATTTATGCTAATTTGTTCACCTTTAAAAAACTATACTACTTTCTTATAGAATAATTTTTCTTCATGAAATAAATCTAATTGAACATCCTTTAATAAAGTTTTCTCAGATTTTCTTTGTATGAAAGCACCTAGTTTTGCTTCCTATTATAGTGATAACTTATGCTGATTATTATTTACTATAAACACTATGAAAATAATATTTCATTCTTTGTGATTCATTATACTATTGACTCTTGTTTTAAGTCTGTCATTTTTATAGGTAATCTTTTTCCCATGAACTATTTTTAGGATTACATCTTTTGCATTTTAATTCTCTAGTTTCACTATGATATGACTAAGTATATTTTCCTTTTTTTTCCCTTTTTTTGATATTTGTTTTTCTTCATTTTGATTTTGACTTGATCACATGTTACATCAATTCAAGACAAATTCAGTTTTTTGTTAAAATTTCACTTCTCCCTCATTCTGTGTATCTTTTTCTCTTGGAAATTTATTTAGCCTATTGTAGAAAATTTAATTCTATTCCCTTTTTCTCAAAACCTATGCTTTATGTTCTCCCTCTTTTATAGATTATACAAAATATTTTCTTACCTAACTTTCATTCTCTCATCATGAATTACTTATTCTGTGTCTTTAGCTATGAATACATATTCTCCCATTACTTACCCATTGAGTTGAATTACAATCGTAAAGATATGTACTGAATATATACTATATAAAATGTATACATATATATTTATGCATCTTCATTTCAAAATTCATTTTTTTTATCACACCTGCATGGTTATATTTAGTAGTTCTTAACATGTTTTTAATTCAATTTATTACTTTAAGTACTGAAATTTTACATCTATATTTTATAAAGCTAATGTGGATTCTAAGTCATTACATTTTAAATTATGTTGACTGCCATTACTGGCAGTTTGCTCAAGGAAGTTTTCTTTTTTTTTTCCTGGTAAATTGCCTTTTTATTCTTTTTTTCAGCTTTATTGAAGCATAATTGACAAATGATTGTAAGATATTTAAAGTGTACAACATGATGATTTGATATACATTGTAAAAGGATTCCCACCATCAAATTAATTAACACACTCATCACTTCACATGTTTATCTTATTTTTTTTTTTTTTTTGGTGAGATCACTTAAGTTCTGCTCTCTTAGCAAATTTCAGTTACACAATACAGTGTTATCAGCTGTAGTCATCAAGTTATACATTAGATCCTCAGACCTTATTCATCTCAAAGAATTTTTTTTTTAAGTTTAATTGTATGCTGATCCAAATCTTTAAGAATGCTAATGGACCTATTTAAGTATGCTTTTCTCCAAAGAGCACTTGTGATTTCTTGGGCCAGGAAGTTTTCTGCTGGTAACTACTTCAATTTAACTTTTTAGCTTTGGATATTACAGACCATGTGAGTAATATGTGCTTTCAAAGCTGTGTCTATTTATCATGGAAAACATTTTCACCTGCCAAGAGCTGTGGCTGAGGTCATGGAGATTGTCTGTAATTTATTGCTTTGCTTAGGGTTTTATGTGATGTTCTCAATTCCATTTCCACATCTGGCAAAGACACAAAACCTTGTCTTTTATTCTCATCACAGATGGAAAAACTCATGTCTCTATTTTTCCTGTATGACAAATGCCAAACAAGAGTCTTGTTTTTGTTTTGTTTTATATGTTTTCAACCTTTGGTTTTCTTATTCTGGTTTCCTGATGCCTTTGCATTGAAGGCTCTGGATTTCTTTTTCCATTTTTCCTTTTCTCTTTTCTTTTCTTTTCTTTTCTCTTCTTTTCTTTTCTTTTCTTTTCTTTTCTTTTCTTTTCTCTTCTCTTCTCTTCTCTTTCTTTTCTTTTCTTTTCTTTTCTTTTCTTTTCTTTTCTTTTCTTTTCTTTTCTTTTCTTTTCTTTTCTTTTCTTCTTTTTTTCGTTTAGTCGCTTTTCTTTTTCTGGGTTCCGCTATGCAATTAAAATCATGTTCATTGAAATGTTTGCAGTATCTAGGTTTTTGTATCATGGTATTTCCTGTATAGCTGACCATATTGCCTGAAGTGCGACATTTCTGTTTTTTTTCTTCTCCTCTTATGACATATCATATTTTAAAGTATGAAACAAATTAATGTCACACTTGCCATTAGAGTCAAGAAGCAGGAAGTCCATTGTGTAAGTCATCTAGAAATCCCCAAGCTCTAGTATTAGTATTAAAAAAAAAAAAGGTCCCAGATACTATTGGTGTTCCCGTAGAAATTATATTAATCAGCTCAAGCTGCTATAATAAAATAACATAGACTGGGGGGCTTAAACAACAGAAATTTATCTTTACCATTCTACATACTACATGCTATAACCCATGCATAAAATAATCAATGAATATATATTTGATTTAAATAATTAACAAAGGTAATGCTCTTCTTTACATTATAAACTTACCATATAAATTTAGGAGATATGATGACATTATAAAATAACTATCTGTCAATAACCATAATAATAATTGATTCATGCAAGAACTAACCATCGTTGATAAAATTAGTGGGTAATAGTTTGATGAATAATGGGTTATGTACCTGATCTCAAGGTATCTACTTAGAGTAATTACAATGGGAAAACACTGGCATAATGTGCCTCCTTATGTAATGCACTGAGTAGAGCACAGCACTGCTTCTGTGACATCCCTGTTACTCGATGCATACCATAAATTTAATCATGAGAAACATCAGACAAACCCACATTGACGGACATTCTACAGAATAATTGGTTTGTGCTCTTTAAAATGATCAATGCCATAAAAGTAAAAGAAAAACTGAGAAATTATTCCTTATTAAAGGAGACTGTTGAGATTCAGAGTGATCCAGAAATTCCTTTTACTGTAATATTTCCAAGAAAATGGAAATCTGAATAAATACTATAGATTAGATAGTAGTATTTAGGTATGTGTTCTGTAGTCATGTAAGCAAATATGTTTGTTTGTTTTAGGAAATACACACTGAAGTATTTAGGGATAAAATGAAGGAATTTTTCTAATGTCAAATATTTCAAAAATATGCAAAGAGAATAATAAAGGAAAAGTGGTAAAAGATTTTCATTCAGGGAAGCTGAAGGAAGTAGAAGTTGAGTCTTTGTGAAATGATAGCAAAATAAAAATTTAAGAAAAATGGTCATTTTTCATTCTTTTTGATAATCTCTCTCACTCTTGAATTTCTGATTTCTATAGCACAAGTGGCTTTACAAAAATTTAAAGCCTGTTCTTGAAACTTCTATATCTAGGCAATGAAAGGTAAACTGCAGTAACTGCCCTTTAATTATGTTCCAAGTCCTTTATATTTTTTTCTTGAAATTCTCTTTAATTTTTATACATTATTGACTGTATAGCTTTATTTTTTTTTAAACCACTTTACTGAGGCAAATTCTACATATTTAATGCATGCACCTTGATGAGTTTGGGGATTGACTAAATAACTTTCTTATTGAGAACATTCTAATCTCTCCCTTTTGCCTATCATTCAAGTCTAATTTCAAAGTCATGTAATCAGACACATCTGAATTGATAAATTCTTTATACTCAGTCTTATGTATTAGTTTGCTTTTTGTTTTGGTTTAACTTTGGTGTCATTTAAACAACTTGATTCTAAAACATTTTTAACAAAGCTAAAGCCCTTGACTCCTGTAGCTTCATATACCCAACATTATGTAAACATTTAGCAAGTTCTCTCTAACTATTCATTAATTTATTTGAAAAAAATGAGTGATTTTTGTAAACCAGCCAATGTTTCTACACTTGATTTATATGACACTAATCTTTTAAGCCTCATCTTGTAGAAAGAAAAGATAGGCACAAGTCAATTAAAAATATGCATAAACCTGGTAATTTCAGACTGAAACATCCTATGAAGAAAATTAAACTATGAGTGGTGTGTATGACAGGCAGGGAAGACTGACTTACATTGGGTGACCCTAAAAGGCTTCACTGATAAATGACATTTGAACTAAAACATGGATGACTGGAAGAAGTCAATGGTGAGCAGACCTAGTCACCTAGGTTTGGGCAAAGTCAAGCTTGAGTACATGAACAATGTAAGAGCAATTTTGGCGTATTTGAAATCTGACTGCATTTCAGTGAATGAGAGATAGAGGTAAGTTGAAAGACCTAGGAAGTAGGAATATAATGTTTTTTGTTTGTTTGTTTGTTTGTTTGTTTGTTTGTTTGTTTTCCTAAAAACCATGAGGAGACACTGGGGATTTTCATCTTGGGATGGTATTAGACTAATTAATATTTTTTAATCACTCTAACTGAATGAAAATAGACTACTGTTGTGGAAAAGAAATTAGAACAAAGGAACTCTTGAGACAGTTATAATGATTCAGATAAATAATTGTGGCTTGGTCTGGATTTATAGTGGGTTAATGGCTTTAAGAAGACATAAGGGACATTAAGAAGACCAAATAATGGGTTTGATCTGGGCATTGTGAAAAAGGACAAAAAAAAGGGTTCCTAAGTTTTCAACATTAGTAAGCAGATGAAGAAAAGGACAGAAGGAGTTATACTGGATTTGTGAATATGAGTGTGTCAAGGAAATCAAGGCCATTGTCACAGACATGTTAAATATGTACTATTTGAGGATACCCAAGCTGTGATAGCAAGTAAGCATTTTGACATATGAATTTGAAGCACAATGGAAATATTCAGGCTGGAGACATAAATTCTAGTCATTGATGATTAAATGATGTTTTTAATAATATTTTATTTTCTTATATAATCAACTGTCAAAAATATATTAACAATTTATTATAAACAGGCTGATCCTAATGTATTTTTGCACTAAAATTTGCTTATTTTCTTCAGAATATAAAATTTATTAAAAGTTTCATTAAAACTTAATTTTTAAAAACAATTTTAACTCTGGATGTTATTTTCCCACTAATTCATATAAAAAAAATTCTGTTTTAAGAATATTTTGGAGTACATCTTTTACTTTTCAACAAATGCCTATTTTTTCCAAAGTAATGGCTTCATTTATTTAGGATTATTATTTTCTTTAATTACCAGTAAAATAAAGATGAATCACAGATAAGGAGGCAATGTTTATCTGGTAACTTTTTGTTCAGATCTTTTACAATGTTGATACAAATCAAAGTCAGAATTCAGAGACTATTCTAGAAGTATTTTCTCTCAAGTCCCCTTGGCAGAATTGTGGCTGGTAATGGTGTGTAAAAGGAAAGCCAATTTGCCCCTTGATGGAGATTACTGTACCAAATGTAGCAAAGAGCTTTAGAAAATGTGACACGCTTTCTATTCCACAGTGAAAGAGTCGATTAGTTTCCTAGTTTTTCCTTTTGTGCAATGGAAATAGGTCTTGCTTGTTAATTCACTTTAATCTCTTACATCAGTTTCTTAGCTTTTTCATTTATTTCTAAACCTGCAGAATTGTATTTAGAAAAAGAGGATAGTTCCACATATTTTGAAATTCTAATTCATTAGTAAATAACTAATTTGGAACTAAATTTATTATAATTAGAAATAAATGTTTTTAATAGAAGAATGCATTATTTCTTTAGAATTCTTATATTTCTTAATATTATTGGCATGACTTTGTTTCTTAGACTAAAATTTTTTTAAAAATTAGATGGTTAATCTTAGCGTAGTTAATATCTATGGAGATAAGTCCTTTATTTTAAACATAATGTAGCATAGAAACGTAAAATACAGTTGTTACATATGACCATTTGTGTATTTATAAACCTAAATTAACAGATAAATTATGAAATTAAAACTTATGTTTTTAACTTCTCTGCATAATTTAATGTATCCATTTTGTAGTAATATATGAGATAGTATTATAATTAAATTATTAAAGTAAATGAGTCAGCCTCTATTTTGAAATGCCTTGTAATCAAATAAATTATTTAATTGAAATTATAATTCTTATGAAATATAATTTAAAACTAACCATTACCTTATGTGTTTACAATGAGAAAAAAATAATATTGATAAACATAAACTCACAACTATGCCTCTATAAATGCCAATTAAAAAGAATTAAACACATGGCACCTTCTGAGGTACCATATTTTGTGTGCTTACTAATAGCTATCATTTTAATAAAATATGTAAATTAGAAATGTGCAGAAATGTTTTAATATAGATATATGTAAAAATTTTCTTATAGCAGTAGAGAGCAAAACAGTTTCATGTAATTTACTTGAAAGTATACATTTCAAGTTAGTATTATACTTTAAAATAATCTGAAATTCAGACTGTGGGGAAAATGGTGGTGTAGGAGGCTCCAGCTTTCCCATCTTCCCACAAAGATCTATGACTGGGCAGATATCCATGACAATGAAATATTACTCAGAGACCTCTAGAATCTACTTAGAATTTTAGCAACAGCTTGAGAACAAAACACCTGAGAATGATTGCACTAGAAGAGAAGAAAGACAACTTCATTTTGCCTGCATCATCTCATTCCCCAAGCCAGCATTGCTCAGCACCAAGAGGAAACTTCCCAGCTAGAAAGTATTCCTCTCCACAGAAAAGTCAGGGCAGGCTGAGTGACCAGCTTTCCCACTTGGGGACACCGCTCAAAGGCCCCACTTCATTTTCACCCCGTCAGACCAGCAACACTGAGAAATATTGAGCCAGCTAGGAACCAAGATTAAGTTCAAAGACTCCTTAGATTAGGAATAGATCTCAACAGCACCAAATTCAGACTGCTTCATATTGTAGGACTCTTGGTCCTCGAGAGAGACATTAATGCTGTCCTTGAACATTTACAAAGCTACAGAAAGTGCTATTTCCTAGAGCATTTATTTTATTCATTGAGCAAATATCTGTTGTGTCTCCTTTTCCAGACAGGCACTAGTTTAGGCACTGGGGAAATAAAAACAAATTATATATGATTCTTGTGTAAAAGACAACCACACACGAACAAATACTATTCTTCATAGCAAATTATATATGAAGATCAGGGGCCACAAGTTACATGGGGAAATATCACTCACACAGAAAATGTTCCAGAGGTAACACTTGAACCATGAATGAGAAGAGTTTGCCAGTAAGAGAGAGGTAGCAATGAAACAATATCAACAAATGCACAGGGATATAAAAAGGTATAACATTCAGAGGAAACACAAACATTTGCTCATGGCTGACATGTGAGATACTAGAAACAATGGCATACAGTAATAGTGAAGACGTAGTCAAAGATGAGGTCATGAGGTCTTATGCTATATTCTCAATGTATCAGTTTCTAGCTGTGAAACATTTTTAGAAATCATTCCATATGGTATTG